>CAIGRB010154444.1:0-17121 GCA_903798255.1 Fraxinus quadrangulata | reverse complement strand
TATAAATTCTTTTTTTTTTTGGGTGCTCTAAAATTTTCACAAATGTGTGTATGAGGGATTTTCTTTGAGATTTGCTATTTATATTTTAGACAAAAAGTCTGCAAAAGTCCAATAAGTAGAGAATTCTCCAAAGTCACTGTCTATTTGAATACCTCATAACTTACATAGACTTCTAAAATGTTTAATTGAATACCTCGTAACTTTTAGAGACTTTTTAAAAGTCTATAGAAGTCCCAATTGAATGCGCCTAAACTTTTAGATAATTTTTAAAAATCTCAATTGAATACACATAAGCCTTTTAAATCTTCAAAAGTCAATCTGTCATAATTCATCAAGGTTCAGCATATATAAGTGTATAAAATATACTTATTACCAATCAAGAGGTTTTGTTTCATGCATCAACTAATACATTTTTTTTACTAATATTAATTCAATTAATAAGCTAGTCCAACAACTAGGTGCTAGTGCAATATCTCCAAGAACACGAGAGAAAGGAGTAGATGAAAAAGTTGAAAATTACAAAATCTTGAACTACGAAAGGCTCCAATTATTTGTCTGCACCAAGCTTGTTATACTCGAAAACAAGAAAACTTCTTGTAAAAGAATCCAAATTGAGATCCATAAATTGGTTTACCTCTATAAACTTTCTAATGGTATTATTATGTGTCTCGTAGAGATATTTTTATCGATACTAGAACTATAATTTCTCTATATATTATGTGCATTAGTTCCCTAAAGTCGATTCCCGCCAATGTGTTTCACCCTGAATCTTATTTTTGCTATTTATAGCCCGATTAACCTATAAGATGATAACGAGTGGTGATATGGTTATTTATAACATATAGACACTTGATTTATGCAAAATGTTAACCTGAATACAAAATGTGAAAAAACGAAACCTTAAATGTTAGAAATAAGTAATGGTCAACTACAATGCAAATTAACAATATTCATATTATAATATGCTCCAATGTGATCATACAAGATGTACTATTGCTTATATGTGTACATATATGTTGACTCTGTCCTACGATTGGAGTATCTGAGATATGATACGAATATATCATATTATGATACATGTGTGTACATTGGTATATTGTTAAATGTTATGTGCACATTCATACAAATGCATGAACATGAATGAAGTAACCATGCATAAACTCATAAAAGAATAGATAGAGGAACTAAAGGAAAGATGTGATTGTCAATTAGATGAAAATAGTACCAAATATAATGAAATCACCATAATTGTGTATCGTACTATTTAGTGTCGAGGTACATGTTGAGTCTCTTGATGGTCACTCTGGGTAGCCAAGAATAGGGTATTGAGAGTTTGAGCTCGTAAAAGAATAGTGTTGGAGGTCCCTCTGAGTAGCCAAGAGTAAGGCATTGAGAGTTTGTATAAGGGCAGTATCGAAAGTCTCGTGGTGGTCCAAAAACAATATATCAACGTAGGCATGCATCATATATTGAGGACGATACCGAACTAATTTCCTGAGTGGTTTCAATGAGTAAAACATGTAGAAATGTAAAGAATTGATCTGAATTGAAAGAGAGAAAATGGCGGGAAATGAAATTCATTCAATTATATAAAATGAAAACTATATATTTACAGCAAATGGAAGCCCCTATTTATACACTTCCTAACTAACAAATAGAATGAAGAATGGTAAAATGACATAAATAACCTCAAGCTATTTTAACATCTCAACACTCCCCCTCAAGATGGTGAGTGTATATTTACACTCCCAACTTGCCAAGCAGTGATGTAAATCTTGTTCCAGCCAAAGGTTTAGTTAATAAGTCTGCCAAATGCTACTGAGAGGAAGTAAGTAGTATCTTTACCTTATTGGCTTGAACCTTATCCCTTACCAAATGACAATTTATTTCTATATGCTTGGTCTTTTCATGAAAAATTGGGTTACTTGCTATGTGTATAACAGACTAATTGTCGCAAAATAGCAAGGCAATTTTAGTATGAACAATGCTTAAATCATTCAATACATTTTTCAACCATGTGAACTCACATACAGCAACAACCATAGACCTATATTCTGCCTCAGCTGAGGATCTTGACACGGTGTGCTGCTTTTTAGATTTCCATGACACTAAGGAATCCCCAAAAAATACACAATATCCTATAATAGACCTTCTTATATCAGAACATGCTGCCCAATCAGCATTGCAGTGCCCTTTGAGTTGAAGGTCAGACTTGCTAGGAAAGAACAGTCATTGCCTTGGTGTGCCCTTCAAATACCTTAGTACATGATATGCTGCCTCTAGATGAGTTTGTTTTGGAGACCGGACAAATTGGTTCAACACTTGGACCGCATAAGACAAGTTAGGTCTAGTGATTGTCAGGTATAGAATCCTACCCACAAGCCTTCTGTAAACACTAGGATCAGCAATGACCTCACTTTCATCCTTTTTCAATTTCAGATTGAATGGCAATAGACTATTTGCTGGCTTTGCACCAAGATATCCAGTATCAGTTAAAACATCCAATGCATATTTTCTTTGGCAAATGGAAATTCCTGTTGAGTTTCTTGCCACTTCAAGTTCTAAGAAGTATTTCAGAATTCCTAAGTCTCTTAGTTTGAACTGCTTGTTCAATTCAGCTTTGAACCCTTCGATGTAAGACAAATCATTTCCCCCAATTATTATATCGTTCACATGTATCAAAAGTGTGGTGAATGAGCAGTCATTTGCTTTGCTAAACAGGGAATGATCAGACTTTGATTTCCTGAAGCCTTGTGACAGAATGTAAGAAGTAAGCTTCATATACCATTGTCTCAAAGCTTGTTTCAATCCGTAAATATATTTGTTTAGCTTGCAAACTAGTGGTTTACCATGCTCCCCCTACTGCTCATAACTTGAAGGCATAAGCATATAAACCTCCTCATCCAACTCTCCATGTAGAAAGGTATTATTGATGTCCAGTTGGTGAACATACTAATGTTTATTGGCTGCAACTACCAAGAGTGTCTTGACAGTTACTAATTTCACAACAGGAGAAAATGTTTCCTCATAATCTAAGCCAGCTTGTTGAGTAAATCTCTTGGCTACAAGTCATGCTTTTTTTCTCTCTTCTGTGCCATCGGATTTCATTTTAACCTTAAAAACCCACTTACAAGCAACTGGGGTCTTATGTTCAGAGAGTGCAGTAACATCCCAGGTGTTGTTTGACACTAATGCTTTATATTCAGCATCTATTGCTTCAACCCAATCAGGATACTGTGATGCCTTAGTATAATCTCTGGGCTCAAAAGCAGCAGACAAAGCCAAAGTAAAACTCCTTTGAGTAGGAGATAGCAAAGTATAACCTAGATAATCTTCAATGGGATATTGCTCGCTAAACTTAGAATCTTTCTTCATGGAATTTGACTGAGGAGTTGGGAACCGAGACATGAGACTACAATGATAGTCTTACAGATACAGTGGAGCACGTTTTGGTCTAGTGGATTTCCTTGTAGGAATGATGTGAGGTAGTGAAGGATGTGTGGATAAGAGTGGACTAGATTCTATAGATGAAGAGGAAGATATATCAGAAGATGGTTGAATTGGATTTTGAGGACTTTGATGTTCTGATGTTTCTAAGTTATTTGAAATTGGAAGTGAAGAAAACTCATCTGCATTTGAATTAGAGGTCATGGAAATAAAGTATAGGAAGGTTGACTGATAGTGTGAGACTTATATAGCGAAGCAAGAAAAACAGGATTATGAAAAGGGAAAATATTTTCATAGAATATGACATCTCTGGAGACAAAAAAAAAAAAAAAAAGCTTCGGTCTTTAGATTAAAAAGTTTATACGCCTTCATTTCAAAAGGATAGCCAATAAAGATGCAGGGGATGACTCTTGCATCAAAATTGGTTCTATTTGTCTTCAAGGTGGATGCATAGCAGAGACACCCAAAAACTTTGAAAGTGTTATAAGGTGGTATGGCTTTGAATAATACTTCATAGGGTGATTTGTTGGCAAGAAGTACGGTGGGTGTTCTGTTTATAATATATGTGGCTGTCAATATGCAATCACCCCAGAAATGATTAGGTAGATTTGCTTGGAATTTAAGGGCTCTAGTAACATTGAGTAGGTGCTGGTGCTTTTTATCAACCACACCATTTTGGTGAGGTGTTTCAACACAACTCAGCTGATAAATAATTCCTTTTGAAAGGTAGAAATTAATCATTTGAAATTCTGGACCATTTTCAGATCTAATGGTTCTTATATTACATTGAAAATGAGTTTGAATAAGGTGATAGAATGATTGAATATGAGTTATAGTCTGAGATTTTTCCCTGATAAGGTAAGTCCATGTCATTCTACTAAAATCATCAACAATGGTTAGAAAATATTTCGAACCATCCAAAGAAGTGACAGAATAAGGTCCCCAAATGTCACAATGAATGATTTCAAATTGATGTGAAGCTTTAGTCTCACTGTTAGGGAATGGCAGTCTATGGTGTTTGGCTAAAGGACAGATACTACAGTGCAAGTCTTTATTGACTTCAATATTGGGAACAGACTTATGTAAAATAGAGAGTTTAGAACTAGGTAAATGTCCTAATCGACAATACCAAATATCAATATTCATTTTGACATTAGAATCAACAATGGTATTACAAACAGGAATATCAGATTTATTACATTGAAAAGGAAAACTAGGAATAGCATTAGATTTTCTGGTGTTGGAATTTTCAGAATCAGATTTGAGTTGATAGTACTGTGAGGGTTGATCATTGATTTGATGTTGAGGCTGTTGGAAATGATAGAGTCCATGCTCAAGTTTGCCTATCCCAAACATTCAAACAACAATTATGTTCAAGCGTCAATTTACTAACATATATTAAATTGAACTTAAACGATGGCACAACCAGCACATTGCTCAAGTATAAAGTAGGTGATAACTTCACTTTTCCGATGTGAGTCCACATTGTCACCATTAGGCAATCTCACAAAAGCACCAACAACAACAGACACAATAGCCAAATGATTAACATAATATACCATATGTTCTAAAGCACCAGTGTCAATGATCCATTTATCTGCAACTGATGGATAATCAATATGAACTTGATTACCTGAGAAAGCAAATGAATCAGGATTTGTTGGAAAAGATGAAGATACATCCTAAAGCTGTTGGTTTTGAGCAATCTGACTTTGCAACTGAGGCATTAACACAGATAGGATTTGCTAACACTGATTTGGAGTGATGGTAAGCTATGAAAGAGAATTCAATATTCCTGATGCATCACTACTTAGATATTTGGTCTTGAAGAGCTCGTCCTAAGGGATGGGCGTGGGTTGGGTTAAGTCAGTTTTTGTCCCCAACCCAACATTGTTTCGATTTTTTCGAAATCCAACCCAACCCAACCCATGTAAATGTTGAAACCCAAACCAACCCAATCCAATTATGTGTCGATCGGGTTGGGTTGGGTTGGGTTGGGCTGGTCAGTTCGGGACAACTTGTCGCACAAAGATTAAAATTATCCAATTTTTTGATTTAAAATAACATTAATATAGTCATCCAATGTCAGTATACTTGAAAATTAAAATAGTACAATCCCCCAAATAGTCCTTCACATGCCTTTTCGTATTTGTGCCTCGGCATCCTCTTCGTAATACACAATTTCATGTTTCTCCCAACAGTGAAGCATTTAGTTACATTGATGAACTGAGACAACCATAATTGCTTAAGACATCATCCATTTTCCTCCAATAAAATTACATTCTTACAAAATGATAAGACAGATGGATAGCATTTTCCTTCTCTTTTCTCGATACCAAAATTTGTCGACAAAACAATGAAAAAGTACCATACTATATACAACGCAGATAATATGCACACACATATGTTGCCAAAATTAAATCCCACAAGCCGAAATTCTTATTATTTGGTCCAAATTCCATTACCTAATTCTAAATTCCATTACTAATAATCATTATTTGGTCCAAAAGATATAACTAATTCTTACGAAACCCTAATTGGCAAGATCCATCCAACTAAATGTGACTTTCTGCATCCACTTAATCCATTTCCTCTTCTATGAGGCAAGCAAAAAAAATGTGAACAACAAATGCTTCAAATGGACTTAGCAATGTTTTCTTTTTAAGAAAACAGGCATCCATTCCTTAATTATTTTATTGGTGATTTAACAGGACCGACCCTAAAAAAAATTGCAAAGTTAGTAACTTACCTTGTAGAGCTCACTTAGCCTTTGGAGTTTGGACACTGATGCGGTGATGCCTGATGGAAACCGGAAAGAAGAGGAAAAAAAAGGAGGAAAAATATGAAGAAAGAAGAGAAGAAAGAGAGAATTCGGCACATTTGATTTGAAGGGAAATGAGTCCAGGTTTAGTTGAATTAGGTTTGACATAAAATGGGTACTCTATTTTTTTTATTTTTTTATTTTTTATGTTTTTTTTTTTTGCGGGTCAGGTTGGGTGGTTTTTGATCAGGTTGGATGGATTAACCCATAACTCGACCCGACCCGCTCAGATTGGCCAGAACCCGAACCCAATAAAAAAATGGAAAAAAATCGACCCAACCCGATCGAGTCGATTCGGTTCGATCGGTTTTTGCCCATCCCTGCTTGTCCTACAACATTAACCACTTGAGGTTTTCTGTTAACTCTCTGATTAGGAGGATATCCAATCAACATATAACATTTGCCTTTGATATGTCCAAGCATACCACAGTAACTACATATAGGTCTCTGTCTTTTTTGATTAGGATTAGCAAAATTGAATCTTTGATTGAACAATTTATGCACAACTTTACCTACAAAAGCAGCAGCATCATGTGTTGCTTATTTACCAGCACTTATCTCCTTTTGCCTCTCATCTTGTAGAACAAGTGCAAAACCTTGTTCAACGAAGGTAATGGATCCATCAACAAAATTTGACCTCTAACACCAGTAAAGTGTTCACGAGAAACTGCATAATTTGCTCCTCTTGTTTATAATCATGTTAACATTGCTTGGCCTATAATTTTCCAATTCCTCCCATAGTCTTTTGAGTCTGTTAAAGTAGGAATTAACTGAGTTGTTCCCCTGAGAAATTGAAGCAATTTGTTTCTTCAATTCATAGATCCAAGGACCATTCCCCTGACTGTATCTATCACGCAGTTCGATCCAAATATCTCGAGCTGAATCCTGGTGCATCACACTTGGATAAAGCTCCTTAGGTATTGAATTGATAATCCAAGAGGAGACCACATGGTTACACCTCCTCCAAGCCGTATAAAGTGGATCATCTTGAAAAGGCTTGATGATAGATCCATCAACAAATCATTCTTTATTTTTAACACTAAGCATTGTTGCTCGACTCCATGTCGTGTTATTCTCTTCAATGAAAGTAATAGAAATCAGTTGCATTCCAGTGTTATCTTCATAGTGAAGATAATAAGGATTGCTTGGATCGCTCATCAAGCGATTAATCACAGAAATTGCATTCGCTCCAGCTGATGATCCATGGATTGAATTCGCTTGTTCAAATTGACTTTGAACCTCCGCCTGAACACTAGAGTCTCTCGCCATCAATTACTGATGAATTTCAGAGTAAGAAGATCACATAATTGCATATGGAAGGAGCAATTTACGCTCTGATACCTTGTAGAAATGTGAAGAATTGATTTGAATTGAGAGAGAAAATGGCGGGAAATGAAATTCATTCAATTATATAAAATGAAAACTATATATTTACTGGAAATGGAAGCCCCTATTTATACACATCTAACTGACAAATAGAATGAAGAATGGTAAAATGACAAAAATAACCTCAAACTATTTTAACATCTCAACAAACACATGCTAACAGAGTTGTTGTAGCAATTGAGACAAAACAACGATAAGCACTAGCAATAGCTTCCTTGCTTGCTATTGATCATATTGATTTCTGAATTCATACGGTACTCCAAGTAGGATTCGGGACCCAAAAGATAAAAATTGCATAAGTTGAGATTTTGATTAAAGTATTAAATATCATGCACATGATCACGCATATCGATATTTACTGAGTATTCACTCATATAGTTTTTCACTGTAGTGGTGGCAATGCATGTAGTAAAGGTTGTTGCCTACATTCAGATGACAGGACGATTTTGTATTGGATACTTGAACAAGGTTTAGCGGGTCGATCATTAGAAAAAGGAAAAATGTTAGAATTGATTCTAAATGATTTATATAGATTTTGAAAATATTGAAACATATTTTAATTTATTTTTGTGTAAGAATTTAGTGGTGAAATTAATTAAATAAATTGAAATTTGAATGAAAATTGGATGACAATAAATTTGTAAACTGCAATTATTTGGAACTAAATTTCCCATCTTTAATTCTATCTGGTAATTTAGGAAATCTGATTGACAATAATTAAGCAAAGATAGTCGAAAATGAAATTAAATTATAAAAGATTGTACATTTATTGATGAAGTTTGCAAAAGCATTAAAGCAATTCATATAGTAATAGGAAGCACATTGAATGAAAAATGAGTTTCCATATTTAAATTGAAGCCATAATATTTTTTAAAAAATAAAAATAAAGGGAAAGCAAGCCCTATCACCAATACGAGTCATCGAAGGCTGGCATTTTTTACTTGTTTTAATTTTTTGGATTACCTAGATTCTTAATCATCATGGACCAAGTGTGTGATGGGGAATACTTTTTTGGATGCCACTTTAGGGGGTGTTTGATGCACGTTATGTAGAATAAAATGCATTTAATGATGTGATGTAACGGAAAATATGTGGTTAAAAAATAAGGAAACATTTTGAATTTACGTTTACTATTATTTTATTAAAAAATGTGTGATTGAAAATAAGTTTTGAAAAAATGAATGTTTTTAAGAATGTATATCAAACATAGGTTTAACATAAAAATTCAATTGATTGGCAATCAAAGAAGTGCTTATTGATAAAAAGGCATGTTTAAGTTGTTTTAGGGTTCGCCTGGTTGGTAAAGGTGGAAAGTCTTTCCAATTCCATGTAAGTTCGAAAATAAACATCCAAGTACCTCAAATGAATGTATTTTCCATGAAATTAGCAAAAAAACAAGTTTAAAGTGATTGTACCTTGAAATTCGAATTCCATTTTCACTTCGTATCAAACAACTAGAGTAGAAGTTAAATTTCTCGAATATGACATTTTTCATGGAATTTAAACCAATCAAGCGGGCCCTTAGAGAAGCTCTAGTTTGAAGATTTTTTGAAAAAGCTCTATATTTAGTATTTTTATGTAATTTTTTTTTTTACATATTAGTTCGACTTGTAGTATGATCCAGAATCCATATTGGGATAAATAATTAAATATACAGTGAAAATATCAAATAGGGTAATTATATTCGTATTACAATTTTTACTACCTACAACACATTTTAATTGTAATGAGCTTTCTCAATTTTTCTCATTTTTTTCACTTATGTTTTTTTTTTTTTGTTGCACTCTTGTTATTAACATTTACTGAATTTGCAAATTTTGTTAATGATAACGATTTTTATCCAAATATCCTACTAACTTGCATTGAAATGAGGCGAAAATATTTTATTAAACTTTCACAAATTATTGTTTATTTTGCTTATTTAAAAACATGACAGACAAATAAGTGTTGTTACGCTCTCCTAATAAGTATTTTGGACAAAAACCTTCAGAGACGAGATATGCAAATTAGTAGAAGAATGGGAATGAGAATGTTACAAAAAAGTTGGGGATATAAGTGTATAAATGAGCAAACTTTAAAGTATCGCATTACAAATAAAATGTAGTGTGGTTAACAAAAAAGGGATTTACATGCAATATATAATCGGGCACTATGGCGGACAGTGGTGATGGTAGCGCCATGGTGGTGGAAGACATGAAGAGCCGAAGAGGATTAGTATTTTATTCAATTATCAAAGTTGCTCTGCATCTGTGGCGTTATGTTTGGGTTGGTGTCCTGAGGCTGAGGCTGGGTTAGGCTATTATAAAAGAGTAAAGTTGTTGATTTTTTTTTTTTCCAATTACTAAAACAGAAAAAAATGGTTCTAATTCTGATACCCACGATTGTAGTTCTAGCTAGCAAGATTCATGGGGTTCGGTTCCGATTGAAATGCCAACCCCTAAACCAAATGGTCACCAACTCTTTATGAAAAAAATAAAAAAATAAACAAAAATAGAACTCTACTTGTAAAAGTTACACTCATAAAAGCCCTACTCACGATAATCGTGCCAAATGGATCCCAAATGATATTGTTGAGAAGCTCCTATTGTGTACTTAGACGTACAATGAATTTATACGACAAATGTTATTAATATCTTCACATCAAATTTAAGCCGGCATCGAAAATAGACAAAACCCAATATTCATTTAGAATTTAACGTATTCAAAAGATTGACAAACACCAAAACCATACTACTGGAATAACAAATACAAACAATTGTAATTAATCAAAAAACTAAAACAATCAACAACAATGTGGAGACGAAAATATATAAATGATTCGAAAAGAACTCAATTCTTAAAGCTAGTTCCATTTGTACCATTCCAACGAGGATTGGAACTAGTTCCTGAATCAATATGCCAGGGCAAAGTACTAAGGCTTGATCGTATAGGGCATGTATTGTGGAACCTACGAGACACATGACTCCAGCCAAATTCAGCCTGCAAACTAGGGTTCACCAAAGGAAGATTTTGCAACGAATTCCTACCCATTTGCAAATTCACCATCCCATTCTTGTCCAATTCTTTCATTCGGGTTGCTATGTCCCGCAATTTTTGGTCAGCCAAACATCCCATTTCGATCAGATGACTTAGAGAGACATTTTGCAGGCTCGTGAAACCAGCCATGCATTGGTGCATAAGAATCTCCATGTCTTTCATTGTCTTATCTCTTTGCAGCTTTTGGATTTGTACTCGAGATTTACGAATCCTTTGGTCAATACTTGATGCTTGGTTGAACATTTTTCGGGTTTTTTCCGTTTCTGGTAGAGCCCGAAATCTAGAAATAATCCGTCGAGTATCCAATCGTGACGGCCAAACATAGGGCTCAGCTTCATAGGGACTGTATATCATAGTGCAAGCATCAATACCGCAAAGGATGCTGAGTTCATGCACCTTTTTTAAAATTCCATTCTTTCTCTTTTTAAACGACGACTTCCGATCTGTGTTGTTCTCAATATACTCGAGCTTAATTTTTCTTCGCGTCATTGTTTAGTTTATGCTTTTTGGAAGGTGGAAATGATGTTTGATGCATCTTTAAAAGATGGTATTTATAGATGTAAGAAAGAAACAACATGGGGATATTTTGATACTTTTGCCTTCATTTCATAGGATATGTAGCAAATTTTTTTTCTTCTTTTTTTGGATTTACCAATAACTTAAATACCATAAAAATCACGTGGATAATAAACAATAATTTTTAAAGATTTTTATATATTACTTTCCATGTGTAGAAAGTCCAAAACGTTATTGTTCAAATGGATTCAAAATTCTGAGGATTATCACTATTCCAATTTAATTTAGGCAAAACTAGAAATTAATGGAGTGATATTAAATGCATGAGAATGGTTAAAAGAAAAGAAATCCCATCGCAATATAATATGTATTGCTGTTACATTATAACGAAAAGACTTTCAAAATAATGAAATATTCACAAAAGGTTGAAGCGAAATAGAAAAAAGGCCTTCATGTCGACTTAATTGAATACTGACACCAAAATTACAACATGCTCACATAAGGAATAAAAAACATAAGGAAAAAATAAATAATTTCGTGGCATACATGCTTCAAAATCGCAATTAATCCTATTATTGAATCCACATGAACTTTGCATTAGATGTCAATTAGATGAACAAGTTCAAATGTTGAAATCTAAGGTTAAAAGGGCAAAAATAAAAGATAGTATCATAAATAATCAATAACTATGTTAAGTGTTACATATTGTGATCAATATCAAGTGCAATCATGTAACATTCCAAAATTTTATAGAAAGAATTATTTGGTGATAACGATTTTGACCTAGATTACTTTTAATAATTTTGAAAAGTTCAGGGGCTAAAGTGAAATAAGTATAAATTCAAATTTTAATTGGGTCAAATAATTAAAAAATGATAGAACTAGAATTAGTATATCAATATTAAGTTCATTTTGTAGTTTGTACTAAATGATGCATCGTGGACTCCAAAAGAGAGTTAATTCGAATAAATTAAGCTTAAAATATTGAAGTTTAAAGAAGTTGTAATTAATTAATAATTTATTTAGTTTCAAGGACATGCAATTGAAATACACCAAATGTGCACCACCACAAATTAGATAAGAATAAGTTTCCTATTTAAAATGTGATTTGCAAATTTCAATTCAACTAAATNATAGTTAGTCACAAATTTGGGGTGATTCGGTGGGGGTGAGGGAGGGATGAAAGTGGTTCCGGGGTAAGGTGTAATTTCCATAAAAGATTTTAAATTTTTGAAAAAAATTTACAAGTTGGGATGGGATGGGGTTCTAGGGGTGGGGTGTAATCTCGAGAAAAGTTTTCAATTTTTGAAAATCTTTTACACGTGGGTTGGAGTGGGATATTATTGATTGATACGTTATTGGGGGTGTGGGTGAGGATACTATTAACTGGGTTGTGTAATTAATTCTAATTAATCATATATTATTAATTGAAATTAACACCTAAATTTTGAAATAATACGAAAAGTTTGTTAGTTTTGAAATATGATTCTTATACATAAGAGTTGTGTATTGTTCCCATTAACTTTTTCTCGAATCCATGATTCATCATTTAATACAAACTACAAAATAGCCCAATATTGATATATTAATTTTCACTCAATCAATATTTAATTATTTGACCCAATTAAAAATTGAATTTATCACTTTAATCCCTCAACTTTTCAAAATTAATATAAGGCATTTGGGTCAAAATTGTTACCACCAAATAATTCTTTCTATAAAATTTTGGAATGTTACAAATCATTTTACACAATGGTCAACATGTCATTTATGTTGTGTAAAATACTTAAATCAGAATTAAGTTATTAACTAAATCACCGTATCAACGGGTTGTGATTCAATCAGCGGATTATTGTCAAATGAAACTTTTGGTTAATTATTTTATTTTAAGAAAAACATATTATTAAATTACTTTTTTCTTAATATATATTAATTCAGATAATATTTCATCGAGCTTAAATGTGCATAGGAAAGAACTCTCTTTACCAATCAACAGGTTCTATGTTCAAGCATCAACTAATACAATTTTTTTACTAATATTAGTTCTATTGAACCTGTGCAACCACTCAGTGTTGGTACGACTAGGGGTGAACAGGTTCGGTTTGTACGGTATGTTTCATATTTTTAACTCAAACCATTTCACGCGATTTGAAATTTTTTTAAACCAAACCAAATTATTATTTGCGGTTTCGTTCGGTTTTAATTTGCAGTTTACCAATCGATATTATAATAATATATTTAAAACAAGTTAACATATAAGTTTAAATGATAACTAATAATATTAAATATTAATTACATTCATATTTGTTTGAAATTCAAAATACAAATAAAAATGCAAAAAAGTATTAGCGAGTTAGAATCTAATAGCTTTCTCACCTCAAACTTTTACAAGAAACAATATAGAAGTATCAACACCCCTTCAGGCTTCATAAAAATTGCGGTTGGCAAAGACAGAGTCACATTCTACTATTACAGTTTGGTTAAAACTCCTTTCGTCTTGCTAGTGATGTGAAAAATAGGGGCTCGACATGAAAGGTTTAGTTGTACAAAGATTGATAGAATTTAGAATTATTGGTAATTGATAAATTTCATTCACTAAATACTTTAAGAAAATAGAAGGTAGTAGTACTAGTTAGGGAAATTAATATTTTCACACAGTCAGTACACTCTATCCTTCATTCTTTTCAAACAACAAAAAAGTTCATTAATCACCTAAGCACACAAATAATTTTACTATCCAAACTACAACTACAAGTGTATAATAAGTTAAAAAAACAACAAATATTTCACCAATGGAGACAAAAAAGTAATGAATCAACCGAGAGTGAAGAAAATAATGAACACTTAGTGAAGAGAAAAAGGAAATAACAACGAAGAAAATTAGACTGGCCGAGAGAGAAGATAGAAAGAAGTAACTTAGGCAGAAATTAGCAGACTAACATGCAAAAAGGCGACTCACTATTGGCTATTGGTGTCAACGATTGGGATGTTCAGCAATGGCGGCCAAACGTCAAATATTTGAGAAGTAAGAGTTTAGGTTAGGCTTTTTGAAGCTTTGGGCATGATTTGCTGCCATAGTTTTGTTAAATTATGATTTAGGTTGCTAAAAATATGTGTTTTATTCATTTCACATGATTCGGGAGTAATTTTAGTTTAGTTTAAATATCACATCATCATGTGTGTAGTGTAGTGGACTTGTAAAACCAAGGGTCGGTAATGATAAACTTAATTTACTTTATATAATTATTTCAATGAGCTAATTGTAATTTGTATTACTAAATTGGTATTTTATGGAAAGTGAAAACAATAAAATTTATAATTTAATAAAATTAATTTTTTTTAATTAAATATAAAAAATGGTTCGATTAGGTTTTGTGCACTTTTTAAAAATCGAAACTAAACCAAAATATTTTGAAACAGTTTGGTTCGGTTTGAGAGAAAAAATAAACGTGGGCCCATGTGAACCCAAACCAACGGGTTTGGTTCGATTTGTGGTTCCACGATTTTTTTGTACAGCCCGAGGTGTGATGTCTCGAAGAACATAAGAAAGAAGTAGATGAACAAGTTGGAAATTATAAAATCTTGAACTATGAAAAAACCGGACTTCAAGTTACATGTTGATGCTTTCCTTAAGACGTTATTTGCCATCACAATTCTATGATATACTTGGAAACACAAATACGTCTCATGAAACAATAAAGCTTAATATTGTCTGCGTTGTGCACCAAAATTCGTAGATGTCTATATTCGAGGTCTATACTTTCTCTCTCAAGAATGACAAAGTATAAACAAGATTTTTGTTGGAAAAATGGCGCAAATAATAAGTTTATATTGCTCAAAAATCAAGCGAACAAACGAATGTTATATAGACATAATATCAAAAAGCGTCTACAAAGTGGAAACATTAATTTACTTATATAGATTTTCACATAACCCTTCATGTAAAGTTCAACCTTTCAATTGAATCTTAGGTATAAAAAGAAACATTTTAAGATGTTTCTAAATAACGATAAACCACACAAACAACTAAAAATAAGTCAAGGGATATCAAGTGCTCGAAGCGCCAGTTCATGGTTGCATGCGTTCGTCACCTAGCGCATGCATACACACACTCAGCAAGTCTCCTAGCCAACCTATTGGATAGTTTTTCCACCCTTTCGACTGATTTTTTACATGTTTACGTTCCTCCTTTTCCTATAATATAGTCCACGTTATGACTTATAATTAAACTTTATATAATTTTCATATCATTTTACCAAACATGAATCAAACCAAATATCACCAAATTTTGAAAAAAAATTAACAATCTCCCATCATTTTCAAATTGAATGAAGTTTTGAAAATCTCTCTGAGAGACTTTACAAACTTTTAATTCATAAATTAGGAGTCTTTTGGACTTAAACCTTCATGTAATGATGATGCCTATTATGTTAACCAATGTTGCATTGTGGACAAATTTTGAACTAATGACCCTTTATAAATAGCTAACTAGAAACACCGCACAAATTTCACGTCCTCATGTGTTCACACAAATCGAAACATGAATAGACAATGTGTTATTTATCCAAGATTTTTTGTGAATGTTTTAAATATATAGCCAAGCCACCGTAGAGACAGTACCATTCCTAGCATTCATATAGGTCAACTTATCAAGAATATTCACATTATCAAAGTATTTAATAGATATGTCTGTATAAGTTGGTTAAAAGCTAAGTAGTTTAACTTACCATTTCTTATTACTTGTACGAAGCACATTATCTTATGAGCAAAAAGAATAGTGCTTGCAGTCACTCCTATAATTTACTTTACTCATTCAACCGAAGACATTAATGTTTCAAGTGTTAGGTCGAAAATTCATTATTGATGAGTAAAAAAGTGGCTCTTATTCATATCTATGACATTTGACGTATCACAGCCTTATGTAAATGTAACACATATCATGGTCATTATTTATATCAATCTGCTCAATTTCATTTACTTTTTTTTTTCCCGAATTTTACAAGTATATAGTGATACATCTAATTCTCAGACATATAGATTAAGAAAAACGATTTTGTGTATAGTCTTATCAATCGATCTTTCTAGCATTCGGTTATATTATCGAAATTTTAATAATATCTTAGTATCTTTCTTGTTTATTGAAGATCAACTAAGTCACATTGATACGTTCTTATTTTTTAAACACGATTTACTTCATAGATCTTTTTCTTGTAAGTTCTCTACTCACGACATGCGTACAATGGTAGACCCAGTTGATGCAATAAATATAGACTTACTTAAATATTATAATGGTAGATTGTGTTATAAAATAGAGAAGACAATATGTTTGTAGATCTTATTGAGAACCAAAGCCCTATATTTATATGGAAGGATTAGGGCTGTAAGAGAAACAATAGTAATAATAAATAGGATTATAGGGATATAACTGACATTCACTAATAAACATTTTATTTACAACATTTTCATTGAATGACACATTACAAAATATATATCTCATTAAAATCTTGTAAAAAAAACTTAGTGGGACAAAACTTGAGTTAAAGAAAAAGAGTACAGTTGCTTCCTCTGATTTCCATTAATGAAAATTCTTATATTGAGTCATCCATGTCTTGTACATCAATGTCTTCAATATTATAATTCTAGTGAAGCATATTTCATTTTGTCTTGTTATGGCCTTTAAGTAATATCGTCTTCATAGATGATATTTATCAATCTCTAGTGACTGTAGTAACATGATAGTTCAAGAAATAGGTCTTATTGTTCTCTTCTGGAGTCTTGCACACTAATTTATAATATAATTGTAAAGTTATATTGAGGGTAAATATCCTTTAGATTATATATATTCATTATAGAAAGAATATGTCTCATCATGATATTTTGATAGCCTCATCACATGAGATAATTTGCATAACTAT
>CAIGRB010154408.1:85120-105517 GCA_903798255.1 Fraxinus quadrangulata | reverse complement strand
GAACCTCAACAAGACAATGTTGAAGAACCTCCCATCCAAAATGAGGTAATTATTCTCGAAGTACAAATTCAACAATCTCAAGAGCCAATACCATTAATGAGATCCACTAGAGAAAGGAAAAATGTTATTCCTGATGATTTTATAGTATTTCGTCAGGAACATGAAGAAAATAATGAAGTGATGGAACTTGATCTAATCAATTTTCATCAGACCATACATGGTTCTAACTTTCAAAAGCGGATTGATGCCATGAATGATGAGTATAAGTTTATGCAAGACAATAAAATTTGAGATCTTGTCTTGTTGCTAGAAGATGCGAAACCCATTAGTTGCAAATGAATTTCTAAAATCAAGAGGGATTCGAAGCCCATTAGAACGTACTAATTACGTAATTAAATGTTTTAATTAGTTTTGAAAGTAAGGAAAATTAGGCCAACTACCTTATAAAAATAAAAACTGATCAAAACATTTAATCATGTAATTAGTACGTTCAAAACCCAAGACCCAAACTAAACCCAATTCTAGCCCTCCCCTCATCTGAAGACGGACCCTAATCATCTGTGCCACTGCGCCCCAATCTCAATCTTCGAATTATGCCTCTCTTCAGCTCTTTCCTTCACAGTTGCACTTCAGTCTGCCGTTGCATTTGAGGACAGGTAAATAGTTTTTTTTTGTTCTTTTTTTCTGTAATTTTATTAAGTGTATACAATTTACAATTTTGATTTGCCTGTTATCATTTCTTTTCAGAATTTTGTTTTTTGTTCTTTTTTTCTGTAATTTTATTAAGTGTATACAATTTACAATTTTGATTTGCCTGTTCTCATTTCTTTTCAGAATTTTGTTTGTTTACGAGTTTTAGAATTTTTACTTTTTCGTTTGTTTCAGTGAGTTTAAGGGTTTTGGGGAGGAGGGAGATTAAGGGTGATGGTTGTGGTCGGCAAGAATGTAAGATAAATATTTAGATAAAATTTGTATTGGTTTATTGCTAATGCTAGTTCTCTATCCTTGCCCACCCAATGCTTGTCTTATTTCCCTATGGAGATTTTCAGCATTTTTGAAAGTGCATGTTACTATGCAGTTTTGTCTTCCTTTTAAATGTATAAATTAATATACACTACATTAGGTTCAAATTGTATTTGTCAGTATTGCTCATATCATCTATTTGTTAAAAAGTCATATCATGTGGTAGTATCTCAGTGATAGGCGACTAATTTTGTTTAATAGTATCTGACATTTTTTTTTTTTAATTTCTTTGACTTTTTGATTGTGTTGTTACTTTTTTATTTTTAATCTTTCTTTTTAATTTGTATCACTTTTTTTGAATTTCTGTAACTTTTCAGAATGCTTGTCATTTTTTTGTTACTTTTTTGAATTTATATAACTTTTTTGAGTCTCACTTTTTAAAATTCTTGCCACTTTTTCTCTTTATTTCTGTAACTTTTTTAGGATTTGTCAATTTTTTTTTTATTTTTGTCACTCTTTTAGTGTTTGTCACTTTTTTGTTATTTTTTTAGTGAATCTTTTTGTAAAATTGAGATTTAAGAATCTCTCAACAATGTTGGTTTAATTGACTTAAATGAAAAGTTTAGTTACTTTATTGAACTGATTTCAATATTTTAATTGGTATTTAGTTACTTTTTTTTAATTGTTATTACTTTTTTTAGTGTTTGTCACATTACTTAAATTTCTGTCATTTTTTCTAATGTTTGTCACTATTTTTTTTATTGTTTGTCACTATTTTTTATTTTTTACTTTTATTTTATGTCACATTCTTAAAATTTCTACAACTTCTTTTAGTGAAAAATATTACTTTTTAATAAAAGTGATATTGTAAGTAAAAAAGTGACACTTAACTTTAAAAAGTAAGATTGTGTCACTTTTTTAAAAAAAAAAAACGAAATTGTGTCACTTTTTTTATAATTTTACACAGTTTTTTTACTTCAAAAATACATTTCATATGATTTTTCAAAAGACCTCAAAATTTAAGGGTATTTTTGTAAGTTACCCAAAGCCACCCCTGTTATTATTTTGTGTGTTTATTTACTATTTACTCATATTATCGAAGGATTTTAAACGAGTTATTATGTAGAAATGGGGATCATCGATGTATTTCAAGTGATGTATCCTAAAAGTTCAGTCGATAAAAGTATGGAGGTTGATCTCTGAATCCTCTACGCTGTGCTGAAAGCCAAATATTATTGGCAGTGGGACATCCTACATATAATTTTGGGATGATGACTCTTTCCTGTGGAAGAGCAAAATTTGGGGACAGTGAGCTGATTAAGCAGGGTGTACAGTAGAGAATAAGGAATGGTAACACGATGAATGTATTTGATGACCCATGGCTGCTAAGGCCAAAGTCCTTTCGCTGTAGCGAACTTGATTAAGAATTGAGGAGATTTTTGTTCCGCCGGAGGCAGCTGCTGTACTATCTATCCCACCTAGTGGTCGGCAAAGGGATATCAGCATAATTTGGCATTATGAACTTCAAGGTGTTTGTACAGTCGGAACTGTATATAGGTTCTTGATTGATGTAGATGGACTCAATGTGTACTAGTGCTTGGAGTGATGCCCCATGGTGGAAAACTTTGTGGAAAATACTAGCATTTCTTAAGGTTTGTGTGTTTATGTTGCATATTTTAAATGGGGCTTTGCCAACTGGAGTGAACTTTGAGGCAGATTGTGAAAACTCCTTTTTTGTTTGCTTTACTGCAATGAAACATGTGAAGACCAAAGCCTCAATAGCTGACTTCTAAGAAGATTTTATGCATGTTTGGATGGATATTAGAGGTGTATTTCATTGTATTTTGTTAAACATTACTTTAATTCTATTCATATCCGTGATTTGTCTTGTAGGTTTTTATTAAACAAGGTATTAATTAATATTTTATTGAATTGATTTAATTTCATAGAAAAAACTTATAGGTTGTCAAACATAAAATTGCATATGCTAATGGCAAAACCACCCTAACAACATACTTCTTTAGTTGTAAGCTCATCTACTCATGCTTTTATTTTTCTACTTACTGTGATGAACTGAGATTCCTTAGTTTTTTGTTTGGCGTCGACAATCTTCAGTAACATTATAAACAAACAACTATTGCCTAAGTTATGCATTTGAATGAAACAACTACGACAAATATATTTTCTCTCACCATATTCACTCTAAAATTAAGCAAGACATTTATTTTCTCCTCTTTCAAACGTTTGTGACAAATAAGGTAAACAAAAAAGGTGTCTACATTGATAAATGTTTTCTTGGAATGGATCCCGCTCATAACCAACAATTTGCAACTCAATACCAATCTATTAAATTTCACAACTTTTAACACACAATTGATACAAAACGACTTTCCCATACATTAGATGGATTACATCACAATTGCTAGATTTCACTTGTTTGGCCATGCGCATTATCAAGTTGACACAATTTAGAAGACAAGACATGCAAGGGAACATTCATCTCATTTCACAAAGATTAGAGGATGAGATATAGAGTACAATACCTCCATTTTATACATATTTGTCACAACATTTGTTAAAAGACGAAGTCGCAATAGTCCAATGTATTAACGGTCATAATTTTACACAAATGAGGGATAACTAAACCACTTTTCCAAACCCTATTTATAATTTTTCGTTGCTTAGAGAATACGAAACCAGATATACTAGTCACAATCACTACATTTCTAAACCCTGTTTGTTGGGGGATTAAAAATAATTTTTTGGTAAATTTTAATAAAAGTTGATGAAATATATTATTGAAAAAATGTGGATCTCAAGAATGTGTGTTTAAAATTAATTTTTGGATTTAGCTACTTGTACATAATAGATTATATAATAAGATGTAGTAGAAAATATTGGATGAAAAAAGTTAATTATATATTAGACTGACAAATGGAAAAGTGTCATGTCATATTATGTAATCTATTATATAAAGTTTGATGTACATATAGTAAGATCCTTAATTTTTTTACTTAGATTAAAAATATAAAATTTAATCTTTATCAAATATAAGGTAACTCGAAGGTTAATATGGAAGAGATTATTGAAAGAATGGGAAATTTTTATCTTTGAAATTAGAATTGCCGAGTAAAATAGTCCAATGATTATGATTTCACACACACACACACACACACACACATCTAATAGCGAACACCCTATTTAATCCGAAAGGCAAAGCATGGCTTTAATTTACTTTTGGGCTTATTAGGATTTTTAAGTTGGTTCTAAACAATTGTTGGGCTATTTTAATCATGGCCCAACAGTAATCACGGTGCATAACCTTACCAATACAAGGCATTTCTCTAGAAAATGTTCTCCAACGTCAGGCGGTAGACTGTTGGCCAAGCCCAGTTGCAGAAAAATAAAAAGAAAAAATATTCTAGCCCATTGTTTTTCCACTTCAAGCCTTAAGGTAGCCCATTTGAAAAATGAAAACCCAAATCAAATATAATTAATTCCCAATTCTCAAACCTTTCAAAATCATTACCACGGTTTATGATATTTGCTGCCGGTTTCAAGTTTCAACCTTCAAAATTCAATCCGCGGAGAGTGGAGAGACGACTGTCGACGCTACCACATTCTCCGCCACTGTCCGGTGGCAACCCCGAAGATCGTTAAGAACTTTTCTTTTCTTCCTCTCTTTTATTTCCCTTTTCTTTTCTATTGAATCGCCTTTTCACCTGCAGGAGTTTTCTTCTTGTGAGAATTTCGTTAGAGCAGTTGAGAATTCCAACAAATGGCTGCGTCTAATTATTCGAAACTGTTTCGGCGTAAGTGTTTCCATCATTCTCAATTTCAAATCTTTTTCACTGTAAATTCATAAACGAGCAGACTGTGTGTACCTTTTAGTTAATTGGGGAAAGATACTAGTTTCCTGACTACGCCCAGCATTGGTTTAGTCAATTTGAGGTGAAAAAATTTCAGCATGTGCATTTACAATGAACGCAAATATATATTTTTTTAATGCTGATTACTATTTATGTAATCAGTGAAGTTCAACCAAGGGCGGAGCCAGGAATGAAATGAAGGGTACGGGGCCAAAATTTTTTAAAATTGAATGTGAGAATAAAATTTATATATAACTAAAAAAATTATAATATATGATATTTTATAACATAAAATTCATTTATAATAGAATCTAAGAGTTAACATTCCAATAGATAGATTTAGGGTAAAAAGAATGTTGATTATTCCCCTCTATTAGCAGTAAAAAGAAATTTAGACAAGTAAATAAAGAATTTCACCAAGACAAACAAGTTGGCTAAGAGTTAACATTCCAATAGATATATTTAGGGTAAACAGAATGTTGAACCCCCAAAAAAAAATTACATTTATAGGAGCAGAAGCTTAGACAATTACATTCACATAAATTGACTGTACCAGATGCTGAGAATGTTAGAACAAATTCTGGGCACATTTAAGAAAGGTTGCAGTAGAGAAGGCACTGAGATTATTACTAATGAAAGCATTTAGATGAATATGTAGACCTAAATGGACATGAAATGAAACAACTAGCACAGGTAAACTGCATGAAAGGGAGCAACGGAAGAAAAGGACTAAGAGTGAAGCATTGCACAACATCGCCACAGATGGTTTCTTTTCGAATTATCATCAGACCAAAATCTTAAGCCACAAGATTCAGTTGATTAACTACTATCAAAGATTAAATACAAAATGGAAAATCCTGTTCCTAGTCCCCAATTGTGCATGACTATTTTCTTCTTATTCTCCCAAGGTAACACCTCGCAACACTGGAACAAGCCATCTTCTCCATGTCCTTCCCATTTTATTGACGGATTCACTCTGTTTTCTAGCTTCATGTATTTTAGTAAATAATAACAGTGAATTTAATGAAGAGGTAAAAGAGAAATTGTGCAGTAGAATCTATGACTATGGGCATGTTTGGCAAAGTCTGTTGAAAAATAGTTTTAATGAGACACTTTGAGCTATATTTTTAGCGGGATACGAATTCTGAATATATATTCATTCTCTTTCTCTGCTGTGCAAATGATTAAGTGATTTAACATTTACAACTTACAACTTACAAGACATTACAAAAGGTCAAGATTCAAGAACAAAATTGAAACAAAAACAAGATATTAAACAACTGCCCACATGAAATTAGACCCGGAATCAGGAAGAAATTAAACACAATTACACAAAACACAATAAATTGAAGAGTGGAGAAGAAGAAGTGAAGAACAGTGAGCAGGTTGCGGGGCCGATTGAACTTACCGGATTAAATTGAACAGTTGGCGTTCAGCGAACTGTGGACGGCATTGGGCAGTAAAGGGTTTCGAGCTTTTGGCGGACGGCGGTAAAGGGTTTCCGATTTCGGGCTTTCAGCGAGTGGCGGTAATGACGGGCGAACTGGCGAAGATGAATTGGAAGAAATTCAAGAAAATGGAGGAAGAAAGAAACGCACTCGAAGCCTTAAATGAGGGTTTGGGTGGGAATTGGGTTTAATTTCATGAGGGTTGCAATTGGGTTTTCAATTTTTCAATTGGACTGGGACGGTGGGCCACTTGGTTGGGCTGGAAAAAATTGGGCTTTAACCAATTTTTTTTTTTTTTTTGGAAGCTGGGCTTGGACAAGGGTGGGCTGGCTCCACCTCCGAGTTCAACCTGGGAATGAATTCATCAAAATCAGTACCAATATAATAATCACAGTTCAAGGAGTTAAGATCTCAGCCCAATTGCTGAATTGACCAATAAATTGAGAATGGGTGACGATAGAATTAGAGAAAGAAAAAGAAGATATAAGGAGTAGAAGAAATAAGTGTGAGAATTGATTAATAGAACTGCTTTTCCATCAACCACACGTTCCTTTTCCTCTGTCCTGTACATATATGCTGAAAACAAAATGGATGGAAATCGTATTCCCATTTACAAAAACACAATAAGCAAAATGACACTTAAATCCTAGTTGTGGACCCCACTTCTGGAAGCTATTTACGGTATGTTCTTTTCCTTATTTCCCCCCATTTCTTCCATTCAGTTGATGCCGCCTCATCATGACAACCCCCTCCTTAAATGAACTTTTTCCCCAAGGTTTAAAATTAGAGTATTTCTTCTGTATGTCATCTGAATCTTCCCAAGTTGCCTCTTCTGTGGTCTGCCCCTTCCATTTGATTAGCCACTGAGCTTCGATACAATTTCCCTTTTTGTAAATTCTAGTTTGAAGCACTTCCTCTGGCTGCTTCACATCCTCTTCTCTAGTTGGTAATTGTTCTGTAACCACTTCTTTGTTTCCTATCTTCTGTTTAAGTAATGATACATGAAACACCGGGTGAATTTTTGCTTGGCTGGGAAGTGCTGGGCGATATGCTACACTTCCAATCTTCTTTTCAATCTGATAAGGGCCATAGTATCTAGGACTGAGCTTCTGATTAATCCTCTTAGCAAGGGTCTGTTGCTTATATGGATGTAACTTTAAATAGGCCTAGTCCCCGTCTTGAAAATTTCTCTCATTTCTATTTCTATCAGCGTACATCTTCATCCTGGCTTTAGCTTGTGCTAAGTTCTCCTTTAATTGTTGATCCATCTTATATCTCTCCTGTAAAACATCTTCCACCATGGCAACACTCGTTTGCTGATAAGGTCCCATAGCTAACTGTGGTGGTGGAATCTCATATAGAGCTTCAAAAGGTATTCTCTTGATGGCTGAATGAAAAGTGGTATTATACCACCACTCGGCTAAAGATATCCATTTAGCCCATGCTTTAGGTATGTTGTGTGTCATGCATCTGTGATACAACTCCAGACACTGATTTAACATCTCAGTTTGGCCATCTGTCTGTGGGTTGTATGCTGAATTGAGCTGCAAATTAGTTCCCATGAGTTTAAATAGCTCCTGCCAAAAGATGCTAGTAAACATCTTGTCCCTGTCAGAGATAATTATCTGAGGCATGCCATGGAGTTTATAAATATGATCCAGGAATATTTGTGCCACCTTCTTTGCTGTAAAAGGATGAGAAAGGGTGAGAAAGTGGCCGTACTTGGTAAATCTATCTACTACTACTAATATGACATCCTTTCCTCGGATTTTGGCAAACCCTCGATGAAGTCCATGGATATATGACTCCACGAATGTTGAGGTTCAGGTCAAGGTTGTAGCAAGCCTGGATATGGTGAGTGTTCATCTTTACATTTCTGGCAAATGTTACATTGTAATACCTTTTTTTTGATTTCTTGTGTCATGCCTGCCCAATAAAAGTGTTGTTTAGCTCTAAATATGTTGGCCTGTATTCCAGAATGTCCACCTTCTTGTATAGCCTGAATCAATTTCTTCCTGATATTTCTTCAACTGCCAATATATAGCTTATCCTTGTACTTAATCAACCCATTTTATATTGATATTCAGGTTTTGCAACTGGATCCAGAAGCAAGGCTTGGATCTTTTTTCAGCAAAATCATCTCCCTCATAACTAGAAATTACCTCGTGTATCCACGTTGGTATTAACTGGGTAATGGCAGCACACCTTGCTTCATTTTCTACCCTCCTAGAGAGCGCATCAGCTACCACATACTATCCCCTTTTTGTACTGGATTTCATAATCTATACTCGTTAATTTAGTTAGCCACTTTTGCTGCAATGTAGTATTTATCCTCTGTTCAAGCAAGAACTTCAAGGATGAACAAAAATCGTATAATTTCTTTATGCACATATCATCATGATGAACAAAAATGAAAATACATGGAATTTTTACTTGTGAAATTTTTGAGGTATCATACCTTAGCACGTACAGATATATATTAAAAAGTTATTTCAATTGATCCACTCTTGTCGAATCATAATTTCTTTTTCATGTTAATTAAAAATATAAACTAGATTTTGCTTACCTAGAGTGAGAAATATCGTTTTATAAAAAATCACATTAGTTCGTGGAGATTTGTATGGGTGTTTTAATTTTTATTTTTTAAAGAATTGCTCCGTTGTTAGCAAGTTAGTTCCTAACCTTAAAAAATGAGCAAGTTAATGTTCAACGTTTCATTGTCGAGGCATTATTAATCCTCGAGACCTAATAACCATCAAAAGCTGCTCAAAATCTTCAAAACTTATAATTATCTTCGTCTTGTTTGAAAATATTTTTTTTCAAACTGATTTTTTCCTTGCACTCATTTTCAACAGTATTCTTAAAAAATTGAATTATTTTCCACATTTCAGTGTAGAATCTTCTTTACTCTTTAATCATCAATTATCTAAAAATTGACTTTTAACAAAATTTATTCTAAAAAAAATCAAATTCATACGTGGACGAATTTCAATTTCTACTTGAGTCGACACCTAGAGATTTAGTGGTTGTTTAATAAAAAAATTGTCAATTGTCAGGCATAACCATATTGGACCAATGCTAAATTAGAAGAGATATTTGAGTTGGCGTTTTAGGAGTTAGGTTGTGTGATTTGGGTAATTTTTGAGTGTACAGGTTTTTTGATGTAGTGAACGGTTTAGTGGGTTTAGGGTTCTTGTTTATAGCAGAAATAGTGATTTCTTGGAGTTGAGCTATTTCAAAAGCTTGGGTTAGGGTATTGGGTTTAATCATCTTGACCATAGGCTTAATCTCTCCCTTCAATCCACCGGTGAAGATGCTAATATAGTAGGATTCGGGTAGGTTGGGTAAGGCTTGCATAACTTGTGCTTTTAAATCCTCAAATTTCTCCATGTACTCAGCCACACCACCATATTGTGTGATTTTGCTAAAGTTCTCCACTACATCCTCACCAGTGGTCTAAGTAAACCTTCTACATATTTCAGTAGCCAATAGGTTCCAATTGGTACTTGGATTACTAGCTAGGAACCCATGGAACCAGATGTCTGCACTTCCTTTCAAATACATCTCTGCAATTCCAACCTTTAGCTCCTCTGAATTTGAAAACATTTGTTGGCTTCCCTCACCCACTTTCTAGGGTTATTACCCTCAAATTGGGGAAAGTCAATCTTAGGAATTTTGGCATTGAATCTAGTATCATAATTACCTCTTCTTGTTCTGTCTTCATTACCAGACCTCACCCATAACACACCACTATCAAAAATTGATCCAATGTTGGAACCCTCCACTCGTTTCTCCCGAGTTACACTTATCTTAGCCAATAAAGCAACAACTGCTTCATGTTTCTCATTCATTTTCTTCATAAATCCATCAATGTTATCAAATTCAGAATCGACCTTACCAGTGAGGGAAGCAGCAGCAACACTCAACTCACTCATATCTTTATCCAGCCTCTTTAGGTTTTCTTTTATAGTTTTCTGTCTAGTCTCCATTCTTGCCCAGATTCTTAGTGCTCTGATCCCAAATGTAATGAGTGAAGTTCAACCTGGGAATGAATTCACTCAAAATCAGTACCAATATAATAATCACAGCTCAAGGAGTTGAGATCTCAGCCCAATTGCTGAATTAACCACTAAATTGAGAATGGGTGATGATAGAATTAGAGAAAGAAAAAGAAGATACAAGGAGTAGAAGTAGAAGAAATAAGAAAGAGAATTAATTAATAGAACTGATTTTACATCAACCACACATTCCTTTTCTCCTTTGTCCTATACATATATGTTGAAAACAAAATGGATGGAAATCGTATTCCCATTTACAAAAACGCAATAAGCAAAATGACACTTAAATGCTAGTTGTGGTCCCCACTTCTGAAAGCTATTTATGGCCTGTTCTTTTCCTTCTTTCCCCCCATTTCTTCCATTCAGTTGATGCTGCCTCATCATGACAATTTACTTCAATTTCTTGAGAACTCTTATTGTATGATTGATATGCTTGTGAATGGTAGCTGTTTTGAGTTCAGTTTATTTCATCCCTTTTGATTTGATGCAAAATTTAAGATAACATTACATGATTGGTAACATACATGTTCTTTTACCAATGCACAAAGAACATTTTTCTTTTTATTTTTTTGAGAATTTTGAAATACAATAAAATCAAAAGTGATATGGGTTGTTGAATCATTGAAGTCCATTCGCTTTATAAAAAGAAGATATCATTGAATTTCTATGAAATAATTTTATTAGTTTCAACAAATTATCGTCACAGTGGATATTATTTTAGGTATGAGTTGTTCATTTATTCTCTTATCTAATTGAATAAAATGAAGTATGAGTTGTTCATTTATTCTCTTATCTAATTGAATAAAATGACACTGGGGATGATTAGTAAGATTAGTCTGTATGGAAAGCAAATTAATGATTTTGGAACAAAAAGTACTAGTGCTGAAACCACCATAACATAAGACCAAAGCCTCAATAGCTGACTTCTAAGAAGATTTTATGCATGTTTGGATGGATATCAGAGGTGTATTTCATTGTATTTTGTTAAACATTACTTTAATTCTATTCATATCCATGATTTGTCTTGTAGGTTTTTATTAAACAAGGTATTAATTAATATTTTATTGAATTGATTTAATTTCATAGAAAAAACTTATAGGTTGTCAAATGTAAAGTTGCATATGCTAATGGCAAAACCACCCTAACAACATACTTCTTTAGCTGTAAGTTCATCTACTCATATGTTGTGAGCTAACAACACAATTAACTATTTTCTTATAAATTTTGAGTTTAACATGTGCATTTGTGCTTTTATTTTTCTTCTTACTGCGATGAACTGAGATTTCTTAGATGTTGTTTTCTTCGTGTTTCAGTTTTTAGTTTTGAATTCATTTTGAGTTTTGTATTTTTAGTGTCATTTTGAAATTGTTGAAAATGCGTTCTTTTTGTCATTTTGAAAAAAAAAAAAAAAAAAATGAAGTTTTTTATTGGTTTTAAATGAAAAAAACCAAAACGATTTTTAACTGAAAACAACCAAAACGACTTTTTTAGCGTTTTTCGTTTTCTTTGTAAATTTTAAACTCGTTTTTGGAAATTCATTTTTGACAATAGGTAAGTAAACGCGTTTTCAGTGTTTTCAAAAATTGAAAATTAAAAATGGTCTGAAAACAGCAAAGAGAACGTGCTTAGTTTTTTGTTTGGTATCAACAATATTCAGTAACATTCTAAACAAACAACTATTGCCTATGTTATGCATTGGAATGAAACAACTACGACAAAAAACTAAGCCTTGTTTCATCCTACCCCATTTCCAACACCTCTGACAGATTTTCTCACGTCTCATGCGAGGAAACACCAGTTGGTCGTTCATTGGTAGGTGGTCTCAGCAACAATTGTCTTGGGATGATCAGGTCATCGTGTGAGATGATGTGCAATGATTTCTTATCTCAGGTTTGTATTTTTTCTTTTAGTCTTTTTATGAGTGTCCATTATTTAGTTTTAGTGCTTTCAGTTTATTTTTCTTACGACTGATTTTATGCAAGCTGTTAATGGTCTTTTTAATTGTCTGATTTTACTCCCGACTACGGGGGCATGTGTGATGCACGTGTTATGGTCATAATTGGGTACGTAATAGTAAACACCACCTAATAATTCAAGCAAATTCTTTAAAAGAGTTCATCAATCAGAAAATGTGCCTGTGAAGTAAACCATACCATAGTATCATATTTCTGTTTGAAGTTATTGTAAGAATTTACGAAAAATGCATAAATTTAAAGGTTTTCAGCAGAAATTTGAGGGATAAAAAGTGTACAAACTGACAAATTTCAGGAAGTGGTTCTTGTGGATTAGTTCTGAAAGGGGCTGAGGTTTTTTCAGATAAAGAAATATATATCATCGGAATTATTGAAACGTTAGAAGATTTGATTTCTTTATTGCTTTATTTATTTTCTAGTTGCTAACTCAACATTGAATTAGGCTGAGTTGATGATTGAAGTTTGACTTTTTTTTTTTTTTATTAATCTTATCATCAAATCTTTGTTCCTTCAGCAACAAAGGACATTCATACAGATGAGGACCAATCTCAAAGTGGTGGATAATTCAGGTGCAAAAAGAGTAATGTGCATACAGGCGTTGAAGGGGAAGAAAGGGGCGAGATTGGGGGACACAATAGTTGCATCAGTAAAGGAAGCACAGCTAGGTGGGAAAGTGAAAAAAGGGGAGGTTCATTATGCTGTTGTGGTTCGTGCAGCAATGCAGCGGGGTCGATGCGATGGGAGTGAAGTGAAGTTCGACGACAATGCTGTAGTACTTATCAACAAGCAAGGCGAACCAATAGGAACGAGAGTGTTTGGCCCTGTTCCGCACGAGTTGAGAAAAAAGAAGCATGTCAAGATTCTTAGTCTAGCTGAGCATATTGCCTGAGTATTTTCCTTTTAGGTTGAATAAGGATTTTTATCTATCGCTTGGGGTTTGGAACGAACTGCTCGAGTAATGGCTTGGTAGTTTATGTCGTTTCTCGTCTTAAATGTTGTCTGTTTCAAAGAAAGTAGATGTTATAATGTATTGCTTTGTGGATATCAAATCATTCTAGTGTTACATTATTGTTAAGCCTTGAAGCCTACTTCTTGTCCAAGTTGCAAATGGTGCCTTTTATTATGTTCTAATGTGCTGATGAAAATTTAATGCTAAATAGAGAGGAAAAAATGCATACTGAGCTCCTATGAAATGCGTTGCCTAGCTTCTCGTCCACAACTTCTTTACCCCTAATGTTCGTCTTTATGAGTGTCTTGGCGAGATATTTTGTGTCCGAGTGGGTTATGGCTGCTTGCAAATTGGTAGTGACTACACTTTTATGCTTCAAAACTACATCTCTTGTCTTTGCCTTGTTACGATACTTGGAAAGGCGTTGGGCAGTGGATTGTTGCCTGTTAAGTCCAGTTCTTGCAGACAAAGATGTTATACTCTGCATTCGGCCTGGAGGTCATGGGAGGTTAGTGATTTTTATGCTTATCTTGTAAAATTATTTCTTCATTACCAAATGACAATGCAAAATCTAGTGAAAGAAAGAACTTTTGGTTTTGTTTATGTGAAATCTAATTAGTTTTATGGATCTCTTCTTGAATGTATAACTGGTGTATTCCATTTCTTATAGTCGAGGTCATTGGATAAATATCCAGTAAGTGAACTCCCATTGTATATCTTACAGTGCCATTGCATCACTAGATGTGATAAGAGAGGAGAGACTCATTGAGAAGTATCGAAACTTTTTAACGGTGTTGCATAAAAGTCGTCACTGAGGAAAGATTTTGAACAGATATTTAGTCATTTGGCTTAAATGCTTCACAAACCAGCAACTATCCATGTCCTTTAGATTCAAATAACAGGCACAAGTTTATGTGACGGGGAAGGAGAAAAAAGAGAGAGTTCTAAAGTTGTTTAACAATGTCTCTCGTGCCTGTGATAAATCTTAACTGCATTATTGATGAGGAAAACATATCGGTTGATCTCTTCACGCATCTTGGTATTTCTTAGGTTCATCAGGCTTCTTCCAGAACTCCAACTGCAAAGCCCTTCTCTCTAACATTTTCTCGATTTCTTCGATTGGAAGACCCTTGGTTTCAGGCACACATACGAGGACAAACAATAACACTACAACAGAGATTACTCCGAATATAAGGAACGTCCATGATGTCCCAATTGTTTGTGTTAAGGACAGGAAAGAATGCGCCACAATAAGGTTTGATATCCAGTTGGCTGTGGCTGCTATGCCTCCACATACGCCTCGATACCTTAGAGGGTATATTTCAGAATTGACAATCCATGGAACTGTACCCATTCCTGGAGAAAAGAATACGATATAAAGTCCCAGGCAGATTAGTGCTAGCCATCCATAGCTGCTCGGGCATCCTCTCGTGTACCATAATCGGTCTTCTCCATGACAAATATCCTTAACTGTGTAGTCTGTGTTGTTTGAAATCAGACAGGCCCCTGGAAACAGCTGTAGAAAAGAAAACGCAGTAATCAATTATAAATAATAATTAATTATTCAACTCGACCTACAATTTGACGAGTAAGCTATGTTTAAAGTCTTTAATTCATGACGTGTTTTATTTTTTAAAAAAATACCTTTTAAGAACATCTCCAAAAGACTCTCCATTTTTAAAGAGCATATTCTATCATTTGAAAAGTATATATAAATTTAGAGAATTAAAATTTCGAAGTACTCTTACAAGTTATTTATATTTAACACCTAATTTGGAGAGTCAAACCCACTCTCAAAATAAATGTTAATTTAAATAGTTTCTTAAAGACAACAAATGTTTAATGATAGAAAACAAATTGATGTGGACGGACGATCAAACTAAATTTGTCTTTTGAGATCAAATTGAACTATACCAAAGGGAAGTGAGGTGAATAGTCAAACTGAAAATGACAACATAAATAAATTAAAATGCTCAATAAATTCATTTTTCATTTTCGTTGTCTATATGAATAAAACAATAATTTAGCATTAATTCATTATAAATCCTTTTAGTGCCACGTAATTAGAGGATTGATTCTTGTTTTATTTTTCAAAGATTTTAGATCATCATTGGACACAAAATTCAAATCATGGATTTGTTTATATTCAACTAATTAATTATTTATGTAAGAAATAATTCTACCATGTTATAATTTAAGACTTCACTTCGACTTTGAAACTTGTTTTGTGGATCAACGAACCAAAAACAAAAGAAGATCTCTAATATTTTCCTCGAGTGTTTTTTCTTTTGTTCCTCCCTTTCTTGCATTTTTCATTTTTCATTTTTCCTAAATTATTTCCAAACGAAAACTCTGATGTTGATTACGGTAGTTGAAAATGGGTTACTTTTACCAAAGGATAACCCATTTCTGATTACCAACGAATGTTATCCGTGTGTTAAAATCCTTTTTTTTTTTTTAAGTAGTGACTTACAGATTTGGAATATTATTATTACTTCTAGTTTTTCCAAAAAAAAAAACATGTAATTTTCAATTTTTGCTCCCGCAATTAAATTTTTTTTTTTTTTTTTAAATTTGCCCCCTCAAATGTTTTCTTTTAACTCCGTCCTTGGAAGGGAACATGCAAATAATCAGAAAAGTCGGCATGAATGAAGCTACCTTTTGGCTATGAGAAAAATCTTATACGAGACGTAAATAGATTGCATGTCTACTTACATTGTACAACACTGCACATAACAATGTGCATGTTAGGGATTAAATGTTTAAATCACACTGTTAATAACACGGTATGAAAACGAAAGCAAGTAAACAACACAATTTAGATTCCCTTCTAATGTGAATTACTTAGGGACTATTCTCTTTGTGTTTTTGTTTTGAGTTTTGTGTTTTAAATGTCCATTTTGATATTGTTGATAATGTATTCTTTTTAACATTTTGAAAATATCCAAAATATGTTTTGAAAATTTTGATTTGATTATAATTGAAAACACATCAAAATGAAAATTTGTCGTTTTGAATTTTCTTTGTAAATTTTTAACTTGTTTTCAAAAATGAGTTTTCGAAAATAGAAAAGAGAACACGTTTTCACTGTTTTGAAAAATCGAAAACAAAAAACGACTTGAAAACGATAAAGAGAACATGTCCTTATACTTACGTCGACATAAGGGAAAAGAAGGGAGATGAGGAATTACGTGTTTCTCTGTACATGAAAAATAGGTTTGCACTAATACTCTCACTTGTTGGACTAATTGACGAAGGCGAAATTTTAGTATTTACTCTAAGGTAACCTTCTCATCCTTAATTACTACAAAATGACATTCTCATTCGAACATCACCCGTGCACCGCGATATCCGAATCTAAAATACCTAACTATTCTTATTCAAAAGTCGGTTTTTTTTCTTAATAATAAAATATGGTAAATTTCAAGATTCCATTATACTTAGATTCGGTTCATATCTAACATATCACCCCACCACCAAAAAATAAAATAAAATGAATCCAAAAATCCAGATTATTCTTGTAAGAAAACTTCACCGATTCACAATCCAACGATAAAAAATAAAGCATTTGGTGTTCCTTATAGAACGTACCAATAATGGGGATCCCCTTAAGTCTTTTAATACACATGCTATTCTGCACAAATCATCCTGGGAAATGTTTGCTACCAAAAGATTTCCATTTTTTTTTTTTTCGAGAAATGGAAGGCCAATGTATTTTTCTTCTTTTCTTTTATCAAATCTCTCTCTCATAGTTCACTTTTTCTGATATTCTACTCAAGCTATAGCATCTGTTTCTCTATCTAAATATACCAAATATATCCTAATAGAACTTAGAATAAGTTTGCTTTTAGTAGCTCACTTGAATAAATATCTACAATTTTCTATCCCATTACTCACCTTTTCGCGACGATTTATTTATTCCTACAATTATCAAATTCGGATACAAAATAATGATGCGTATATATACGAGTAATCACTTTCGAACTTAATATCTAGACGGCACAACACAAGACATCACCTACGAATTTCCCCAAGTATCATAACAACTCATTAAGGGACAAGAGAATTTGAAAAGGATATCTAAATTTAACTGCAAATAACAAGAAAAGGAGACAATTAAGCCCCGAATATACACAACCATTTAAGTCGACAAAAAAGCAAGTTAAACCTCATTTTGTCTACGCAATACAACTACTGAACACTAGGTAGTGGTGCTCGTTTATGCTCTTCCAGCATCTTTAAAACTCAAGTATTCTGAACAATACTTGCGCGCAACAGTCATTTTGACTGCTCGCGTCATGAAGTAGGAATGCTTAACTAACTACATCAAAATGACAATGCCACCCACCTGTATACATTGGTTGAAAAATAGACTTTGTATTGGGCACAAACAGCACCATTTGTTCTACAGCTTGCAAAACGAACTCATGTAAGATGTCAAAAATCAACACCCTGCTACAGACCAAGTATAAAGCAGAGTTAGGAATTATAACCTCGGATGCATAAACAATCAGACACACAGATTGAATTTTAGAAAATTGAAAGAATGTTGACCTGCGAATAATTTTCTGGAACAAAGCCAAGAATATGGAGACACACAACATAAATAGAAGAACAGGTTAGGATTTGAACCTGACATTGACATTAATCCCTAGCGGAACTTTTTCAGGCGTTTAGGGTGTTTCGTCATTTCTTTCCTTGACTGCTCTAGAGTTTTTTTGTCTCTAAATGGCTGCACAATTTTTGAAAAAGATCAACTATCAATAAATATAACATCAAGATAGAAATCAAAGATCACAGCACACGAGGATACTTTCATCCTAGATATAAAGGTAGACTGCTAATGGGTTGTCATCACCTATAGAGAAAATTCCACACTCAAAACACAAATGAATACTAAAATAAGAAAATTCCACACTGAAGCAAAATTGAATACTTAAAATTAGTACGAATGGAAAAGCAAAAATTAAATTAAAAAAAAAAAAGAGAGAGAGAGAGAGAGAGAGAGAAGGATGCTCTGAGATACACAATATTGAGACTGTTGCATTGCATATTTCAGTAGCACTAGATGTAACTTACTAAGTAGTTCTATTACGTAACTAAATCTATATATAACAAGGCCAACTCCACAATAGTGGCCTACACAAACAGCAACCCTTATTATGTCTATGAAATTTTTAGTTTTTATTCAATCAAACCAACATGGGTATAATATCAAGTAGTTGTGAAAATTTGATAGTGGACTAAATCTTCACTTAGGAATCTGTGCACTTCAAGGATCAAATTTACAAGGGACCAACAATAGTTTATTCACCATACAGGGAGTAATCACAAAAGTAGGTTACTAGAATGGATTAGCCAAAACACTTACGAACTGAGAGACAGTCAAACTTTTTTAATCAAATGGCTAGCATTAGATATGTCAGCACTCACAATTTGAGTGTATTTCCAACAGAGGCAGACGATATAGTTATCTCATACAATGCCTGTTACTTCAAATGGAATTATTCATCTTTTACATCCAGACTTTTGCCACTCTATCCCAACCCTGGCGGAAACAATTTTGGCAGCCCACACCCCCAACCCAAACTCAATCCCAAACCCATCCACAAACACACCGAGAAACGCATAAAGAGCAAGTAGCCAACTCATTTCTACAACTTCGCCACAACCTGACCATCATGTTATTTCTTGGCAGCTTCACATGAGCTTTTGACACATCAACAACATAATTCTGTATTTTGGGACTTACCCCCTGGAAACAACAAAATACCACCGAACATCCAAAAATAGTTTAAGAAAGTAGCAATTTTCACCAACCATTTTTCCTTCCCATTTAACAAAGGAAAGAGTAACCACATGCATGACACGTGCCATTTATGGTAGCTTCACACTGGCTGCCAATTTTTTATAGTACCACATGATTATTGGTCCTTTTGGCACCAATATTTAGTTAGCAGTTGGGCTAAAGGAAGAGAAATGACAGGATTGCCATTTTAATAGCACTGGCATGTATATGGCATCACTTTTTTGGTGGTAAAGATAATTGCAGGGTAAAGTACTATTACTTGGGGGTAATTGTGATTTTGTTGCTTCCACGGAATTTTTCGAGTGTGATGGCAGCGTCAAAATGCATAAGATTTGGAGGTGTGATGTGTAATGAGTTCAAAAAAGGAGTGACAATGTGCCTAAAATTGTTAATATGAACTAGCTGGTTCCTTTTTATGTTATTTTTTGGGAGTTGAGGAGGGCAGCGTGCCAAAGATAAAATCCACTACACTTTCCAGCACCACACTTTAAGCACTACTAATTATCTGGGACCTAACTAGCAAATATTTTGCAGTCGACATGAATTGGGCGCACGTTCTGTCGAGTCTTTCTGTAAGTAAAAATCCTGTTACCTTTGATGGTCTAAAAATTGTAATTCTTATCCAATTTATTCAAGTGAGCTACTATCAAGGGACCCATCCCTTCAAAATTTTCCTCTTATCTAGCTTTATCATGTGCTTCCTAATAATTCATAATTCTTTACGTGATCCATCAAATTCCACCAAAAAAAAAAAAAAAAGAAGAAGAAGATTATATAAAGCATCCATCAATATTTTATTACCAGACCAATTCTAGTGGTTCAGAAAAGGAAAAACAAACTCTAGGATACTTCATACTTCAAAAGGCAGAATCCCAATTAAAAAAGAAAAAGGGCACGACAAAATTGGTGTGATATTCCTTACATCTTCAAGTTTGCTTTGAAGTTCCAAAAGTTCCTGGCAGTATGTGAGGCAATCTGCATGGTATACTGCTGCTAAGTGTTTAATCAACACCTTCCTTCGGATAATACCAATCACTTACAAGAACCAGAAAAACAAATGATCCCGTGTGAGATGCTAACATGCATAATTTCCATAAGAAGCATATTCTATTGTCATTGCATTATAAACTACACCTCACTTCAAAGCCTGAAGCTTGGCGAAAGACTCACACTACAAAAAATTTAAAGAACCATATCCGGATATTAATTTACACAACAAAATTTGAATATCAATTCTGATCCCTACAGAATTCTCTGTATTGAATTCATTTATTTCCCTTAGATCAGTGTTCAGCATATCATTCTCAAAGAATTTAGAGAAAATCAAT
>CAIGRB010154408.1:986-79370 GCA_903798255.1 Fraxinus quadrangulata | reverse complement strand
TGTCATACATTTATTAAGATGTAAGACTGGACTGAACTGAGTTATTATATACAATTAAAATGTAACATGCACCACCAAAAAAACAATAAGGATACCATCCAATGATTATAAATAAATTATACCAAACATATCAAGTCTTTAAACTTTTCATGAAATTTAACCAGCGTGTTGTTAACAAAGGGAGAATCAAGAGTAGAACTCACAATCTCCTAATTGTCTTCAGAGACCCAAAAGTAGGAGACAAAATGCTGGTTGCATCCTGCAGCACAGCTTAATGCTAAGGCAGCAAAAGAAATACTGCGTATCAGGAATTGTGAAAATGATCAGTGGACATTGGATTTGCATGGTCTGTACGCAGCAGAAGCTGTTCGAGCATTGCAGGAACATTTACATAAGGTTGAATCCTTGAAGTCATCAAACTGCTTGGCAACACCTGATACAGTCCACAAGGAATCAGCCACATTGCTTTATTTGTTTCGACAGATGAGTCCCTAATCGAGTACGATAGATCAATGTAGTCTAAAATATGGATTACGGTTTAGAGATGTTAGGGTCGTGTTGGCTCTGTTATTAGCGACCATTATAGTGGATTGTTACTTTCTTTTTAAACTTAAACAAACATGCATGGACAAAAAATTACAACTAGAAATACAATAAAAAACTAACTTGTCAAACTCGTAAACAGAAATATGTGAAGGCTGCCTTCTTTTTAAACTTCGACAAACATGCATGGAAAAAAAATTTACAACCACAAATGCCGGACAAAAAAAAAAACTAACTTGTCAACCTCGTTAACACGTAATAGAAATATGTCAACCAGCCTTCTAAGTATTAAATTAGAAATGAAATAGTAAACAAACAATTGAATTTGGGAGAAATCTATTTCAAGAGAGAAAAAAGTTGGGATAGTAAATTGAATGTAGGTAAACCATACATCCTTGTTCTTCTACAAGCTATTTCAAAATTCTTCAAAACAATTACATTATATCACTTTGTAAGTGATCTGATTCTTTTTCTAAACGTATAAGAGGATAATAGAAATAAAGAAAGCTTTAATTCATTTTATCTTCGGAAGTGCTCTCAAACGGGCTTTCTTTTTCTTCAATCCAAGCTTCACATGTGGCGGTTTTTTTGGAAATTTCGATCCTCTGTGCTGTTGCAGCAATTGCCACCAATGCAATTTTATTAAAGGCCTCTTCGCACCATGCTGACCTTTACCTAACTGTGGAATGCTGTCTGTTGCTGGTTTTGACTTTTTTGAATCCTTGACATGCCTAAGTAGGCCATCCATAAGCCCATGAAAATGTTTACGTTGATTTTTACCAGGTCTGTCACGGATCAAAGTTTTCCCAAGCTTTTCAACAGCTTGTTCCTCATAAGCCTCGTCTTCCCTCCTGGGACAAAAGTTTTTCCCCGTCTTCTTCTGTAGAGATTTACTGTGGCTCATTTTTATCTGATCATCACTGCCATCATCATAATGGTGATGATGGTGGTGATGGAAGATAATCGCTAGCCTATCTTTGAATCTCATCCACTTTCCGCTCTGTTTCTGTTGGTTTGTCCTATGAGCTGATTTCTGGATCTTTGTAGGACCAGATCTTTTTATGGACTTCATCGACAAGTATGAGGGTCCCATGTGATGACGGATTCGCTGATCATACAATGAGTTCCCCACACTATTGTAGCTACTACTTGAATTCACTTGATCAGCTCCATCACTACTCTCAGACGAGTAAACCTCGTTCTCACTATTGCTTGTATAACTGGTGTAATGACTTTCAGTGTCATGTGATGGAAAGTAAGCTGTGCTATCACTGCTGGAACCGGAACTCATGTAGTGTATCCTTCTATTCGGAGTTGGGATCGAACGCTCTTCACTTTCACTACCAAGACTGCTAGCTTGCTGACTAATCCAGTTTGAGGAGTTAGAACTTGAAGGTGTACCCTCTAATTCTTGATGACGTGAAGATATATTTCTCAGTGGGCTCGTATACTTGGTTTTAGTTGGAACTCCATCATAATGTTGGTCCAACTGATATTCATGAAAACTCGAAGGTACCAAAAGTTTGGCAGGCTTATCCATTGAATTTGACCCTATAATCTTGTGTGGGAATCGCTGGGTAACCTCGTGTCCACTAACAACTGACTGAATATTTCTGTAGTTTTTCCCAAAATCTGTGAAGCTTGTAAATGGCTTATATGGTTGAAAAGTTTCATGTTTACTGATTCTCTCTTTCATGGCCATATGGTTTTGATACGGGTTTTCCCTTTTAGACTGAGACGAAAAATAGGCAGGCCAGTTAGTAAAGCTCTCAAGTTCTTCAGTGGACTTGCCCAATTTCTCTAGTGTATCACGTCCCAGGCCTCTGCTCCTGAGTATAGATGTTGATTGGCCCAACATGCTATCAGTACGTTGAACCATTTTGGAAGGATGACTTGATATCAAATTTGGCAGTTTCGTCTCTTTTAGCTGATTTGTTGTCCTAATAGGCACCTGATAGAATTGAGATTTGAAAGGATCATTGAGTCTTTGACTCGTAAGTTTATACTGGTCATTTCCGGCAGCTAAATTTTCTCTGTCTCGACTCAGTTCAATAAGTGGGATGACTCCATCAATTGTCCGCAGAACAGGACCAGGCGACTTGGTTTCTTGAAAATCTTTTTTTTGCGAGAGCTCAGCACCTAGTTGCAATGCTGAAATACGCAACTCAATTTGTTTGATTGCTTCAGAAGCTTCTTTTGATAAATAATCAATCTCAAAGGGTTCTTTTGAAGTTTCTGTGGTAGAATTACATACTTCGTCAGCTCCAGTAATGACCCTGTTAGATGAAAAAGCTGTTGATCCAACGCCACTAAATTTGCTGTCATAAGTTCCGATCTTCCTTAAATTTTCACTGTTTAAGGATTCGTCAACTTTATAACGGTCCATCGATCCCATTCTCTGCTCATTGTCCCAAAGAAAACGATTGAATTGATTTTTCTGCTGATTCTGCAAAGTGACAACTTCTTTTGGATTTTGAGTCTCGTCGTCGTAAAATTTTGTACCTTCAATAGGTTTAACCTGCTTTAAAGTTCTTCCTTGACAAACCCTGCAACGTTTCTTTCTATATTCAGATCCACTGGCATAAACACTACCATTTCTTTCTATATTCATGTCAATTGCACGGACTTGACCCGCTATTATCTGCAGAACACACAAGAAATTATCTTTCAGAGAATATACTAATCAGTTATTTTATGTACTGTGATCTTCCCGGGAAATATGCATTCATCAATATTCAAATGCCAAATTCCTTTCAGGAAAAAGTAATCATCTGATATGGAGCACTAGATCCATACACAAAAGCTGTGCATAAAGAAAAAACAGGATATACCTCTGAAAGTGCCTTAAAGACTCTTTGAGTTTCTGTATCCAATAAATTCTTTAACAGGAGTCGTGCATGCTCATCCAACTGTCCCTAAATCAAAAGAATACAAGCAATCAGTGTTGGAAAGGGTCTACCATTTTCATACAGCTTGACAAAACTCCGTGTAAACTTTTGGCCCGTTCAGTAAGGTGGACTACATGGAGTACATGGTATTAAAGAAGAAAATAAGTTATATTCTTGTCCATTGTAATCTCAAGTCCTCTCTAGTAGTACGTACCAAACATGCCATTCATATTTATCGATGCTAAGATAGAATGCACAGTACCGTGTCAAAGAGATCACAAGCACTTAAAGCAACACATACCGTGATGTCAAATTTTTTTATGCTTACTACCAGCCTAAAAGCACTATATTTTCTTAACCTTTCACGCTTAATACCTCCTATTTATATCCTTATTATATACGTAGAATCATCAACTTTATATTGTAAAGTATGAGCTACTAGATATGATATCCAAATGCACAGGCATGCACACAAATCATATCTTATTATCAATAGTGTATTTATAATGGGAAATTTTTTTGCTAGCAAGCATACCTTATCATTACTTGTGGTCGACTGTCCATCTACATTTAGAAGCCAGTATAATCTTTGTAGGGCTTGAAGATCTAATTCTATATCCTTGGCATCCATCTGATCACTGAAAACCGATGGCATTAATAGAAACCAAGCTGAGACCAAAAATTGATTTTAGACAGACACAGAACACAAAGTTCATATTTTTTGGAGGATACAAGCAAGGATATACCTCGAAACAATTAGTCCTCAACTTAAAATAAATGCTCTGATATCGCAACCAACTTATATGTTCGTTTCAGTTTGATCAATAAATTTGCCCTTGTGCGGCCGCCTTTCAATTTGTGAATGATCAGAAACAAAAAAACTTAATAATAATAATAAGGCCATTAATAAGAAGTAATTTGATTACACTTAAACAACTGGAACCGACTAATATGTTCTCCAATTGCATTCACAGCATACAAACACTTAATGATTGCATGAATATATGTGATTTCTAACTTATAAAATATTGCAACCAAACAACTATAAAGTGCGTATAAAACTAATGGTCGAAAAATAGTCATTCGTAAAAATAAACATTCTCAGTTTTCCCATTTTCAGAATAAGAGAACAACCAATCAGGGGCGGAGCCACCACTGGAATTTGGTCCTGTGTATTGCAACTATCACACTTGAGGGGCAGCCAGTTTTTACGGCAAGGGAAAACCATAAACAACCGCATCAAAAATTCAAGATAAATATTGTTGAAAAAATCACTGTTGCTAGAGGAAGATTACCATGCAGAAATAAAATAAATTATAAGGAGTTGAATTCAAATTATATCATTGACAACAAACAAATCGAGTGCATTTCAAATATAAAGCCCGTTTTAAAACTAATAAAATCCGACACTACCTTCCAAGTATGGTGATGAAGAAGTTGAGTAGAAATCACTGCAACCCAACATAAATTGGCGCCGAGGGGGTGATGTATCTGTTCCCAATAAAGAAAACCGCTCTTTCCCCTTTGGTCTAGGAATGTAACTAAACAGACATGGGTGGTTATCGTTTGATAGACACGCCTTCTAATTGGGCTTTACAAATATTTTTCGTGGAAATTACACACGGGTTTTAACTTTTCATTTTCAATTTCAATTCAAAAATAAGGTTTAAATTTTTTTTGTTCACAAATCCGATAATAACTATCTTTTAAATATTAATAATAATATTGTTGACGTTGAAAATTACATAGACAAAAATTCAAGTCAACTTAATGTGATAATAGATACCCGATTGATAGTGAAAGATCATAACACTTTTTATACAATGGTTTCATCCTCTTTTTTAAGGAGATATTTAAAATATGACAAAGTTTTGTAGGGATTGTGACATAAAATCAAGTGTTCTAGTATATCCCGTTATCCATGCCTCGGTCCTTGCTCTTTTTATCTTTTTATAAGGAAAATCCAGCATCTATCTGTTATTTACCCATCTTATCAGTTACAGTGGCGAATTGAGAAAGTACATTCATTGGCACGTTCGAATTGGTTAAAGAGCTCGGTATGCCAGGTGATTGTGAATTAATCTCATATGTGGTCCCCAGTAATCTTGCATGCATAATTTTATTATTTTTTTTATTATTTGATTGCTTGATTATCAACTAAATATATAGTTTCTTTTTGTAGTGATGAGAGTCTCACAATAGGTCCAGAACATTACTTGATTAACATGCGTGCAATAGATATTAGGAATAATATTTATCGTGTATTCAATTTTTGAGATAATTAATGCATTCTATTCATTCGAATTCAGACTAGGAATAGATTCGAATCGTGATTAGAATAGATTAATTTATCTTGGAAAAGAGAATTAATTACAACAAATTTATCAATTGTTAAGAATGGGTGAATAAAACTAGCTACATAATTTAGAATTGAAATAGATAATAATAGGTGGATTCGTAATCCACTACATTCATTCCATATAAATACAAAACTTGAATTTTACAAGCTTTCCTAGAATAATTTAGTATAATTATCACCATAATTCTATTTTGTTTACTCACTCTGAATCTGAGTAAAAACTAATACACTTGATTGAAATTTATTCCCTTTAGAACGATAACTCTTAACTTATCACGTATTACTTGTCAACAATCTCGTACATTTGTGGATTTTGCACAAACATCTCTCTCATGTCCAAACCATGTTTTATTGTCTATTGACAATCATTTTACGCTTGTTGAAATTAGCTTGAGAGAACACAAGTTGACTCGATATCTATTGTCCACGTCTAAAAAACAAAAAAAGAGGTCAACAGTTCTAATTCTTTTCTCATATGAGCCTCAATCAATTAAGTGATAAATTTAGAGGGAAAAAAAATAGATCATGCAAATATTTAACTTTTACTTTGGACGCATTAGGTGATTAATAAAAAAAAATGTTGAATCAGATATTTAGGAATTTAATTAATTTAAAAGTTTTAGAATTTTATTTTATTTTTTCTGATATTGTTCCCAAAATTATGGTAATTTAACGATACGTTCTCTTTTTTTATTACTATATAGAGGAAGAGTGAATTGTCCACTTGATTAGTATTGAGAAAAAAATTTATTTTCTTTTCATATTGATTGTAAATCTCATTAAAACATATTTTGTCCTTGCACTAGTGCTTAACAAGATATGTCTATTAATATATTCTTCCAAGATTAATATAGTATAACATTAAACTAGTCGGAAGAACATAATTTTGACTCTGATTTTTCAACTAGAATACAGTGAACTTGAAAAAATTCAACCTCTTGACCGCTCAAAAAACTCAAAACTTATTGGGGCATAACTTAGGAGAGACACATGTTAGAAATCAATTATTTCCATATTGTTTTGGAACGCGGGAATCAAATTAGCATGTTCATAATAATAGGATTTTTTATTTTTTTTTAATTGTGGAGTCTTTTGGCATGGATTCATCTGGATCGTTAGCTAGTGTGATTGCAAAACTCGATCTAAATTGCATCATATGCAATGGTTCATGACCATTCTTTATGCCCTCGTTCCATTGGATTGGTCACTTCCATTTAAGCCAAGACAATCAGCCTCGTCCATGTCACCAAAGGTGTCCTTTGCGACGGTGTGGTTAATTTGGTGTGTTATTAGGCCACCACCAATGCTATCTCCAAAACACCATTTTGCACCAAAAAATGGTGCGAACTCTCTCCAATCTAGGATCATACACTATTCATTGTCCCGTTTTGCACCAAAATGGTTAAATACAATTTTACCATTCTCTTTCACTTTTTTAAAAAAAGGTTAAGAGTATTTGTGTCCATTTTTGTTATACATTTTGTTGAATTTAATATTTTTAGCTTAATTATTTAGTTAATAATTTATGTAGTTATAAAATAAATAAATTTTCAAATATATGAATTGCTAAGAATAAAAAAATGAAGAAAATGATTAGACATTGTTTATTTGATGTAACTTTTGATGTAACAGGCTGGAGATGACTTTCAGTTTGATGCAAAACTTGGTACAAAGTTGTGCAAAATTTACGTCAAATTTTGGTGTAGGGTTGGAGATAATCTTAGGGGTTGTAAGCATTTTACAAATTAAGGAAGTGGATTCTTTTATAAATTAGTCTCTGTTTTATTTTTATTTTTTTTATTTTTTGCTATGAACACATATAGTTATTAAACAAAAAATAAAAATAAAAATAAAAAAATCGCAAAGTAAAATAAGAAATGAGAATTAATTCGAAGAAATTGGAACCTCCAAAATGATATTGGTAATTCACAAAAACTAATTAACCGCCCAATGCAAACTCTACAATTGCGAAATAATTCATTATTCAATTCATTGATTTGGACTCTTTGATTCCACTAACTCTTAATAATTAACAAATGATTATTCTAGTGGTACATAATGAGATACATAAGGATACATAAGAGTGCTTATAATGGACACTCGGCGCCTGGACTCCACCAATAGGGGGCGTCGAATGTTCATAATGGACATCCTTATGTAAATGGTGTTGTACCGGTAGAATGATCCTTCATTTAAGAGAGAGAGAGAGAGAGAGAGCTTTCAATCAAAGTCCATTGTTCAACCTTATTCCTTGTGCTTGAATTTGGAACATGCACAACTAATGATACATCACTATTTCGTCTACATTCATGTGTACGTTTAGTCTTGATTTCGAATTGGTAAAGTGTTATGATGAAAAAATATTGCCTCGATTTGTCGAATATTGAAAATTGTTTTTTCCATTCAATCAAAATCAAATATTAGCCCAACCCCTTTGTGATTTGCCCGGGAATGCCCGGTGTATTTGTATATGGTTTTTGATCAATATATTAATTTTTACCGATCAAAAAAAAATATTAGCCCAACCCCAATTTTTGAAAAAAATAAAAATAAAAAAATAATTCTTGAATAGTGTCTCGATCCAATTTCTAACACGCATTCTTCAATAAAATATACTCAAATCCAAAACTTCTTATTTTTTAACCATACGTTCCCTATCAATAAACTATTAAAAAAGCTTTTTTTTTTTTTTGACAAAAATGAAGTTCAAACAAGCCCTAAATATCAATCATGTATTCACTACTACTATCTATTTATTAATCATACATTTCGTGAGATAGAATAATATTCCTCTTAAAAAGTTACTTTAATATCTTGATCGTTCCACAAATATTGTAAATTTGCATTTAACAACTCAAAGAACTTGTTTATCCTGTATATAAATTCTTCTTGACAACAACAAAATTCTATTTGACGGATAGATATAATTTTCACCTCTTTATCCAAACGTTCCACCGATGATGGATTGCTTGATTCATGTTCATAGCAAAATAAATAAATAAAATAAAAATCGAAAAGTAAATAAAAAATGGAATTATAGATTAATTCGAAGATACCAGAACCTCCGAGATATATTGATAATTCGAGGTAACCTCTCAATGCAAACTCTACGTTTGTAAAATAATTCGTTGGACATATTATTCATTGATTTAGCCTTTTTAATTGATCAACTATCAAGTATAATCTTAGTAATAATCCACTGACATGATGCCTAATAATTAGAAAAATACATGGACATGATCATCTAACTACCTAGACTAATTCAAATTAAAACATTAAATTCAATAGTATTGTAACTTAAAAAGCCTAATAAAATAAATTTCTAAATTAAAAATGAGAAGGTACCTAAATCCCACGTATTCAAAGACGCATTAAAAATGAGAAGGTAGCATAGCCAAATTAAAAATTTATTTTAACCAACTTGTTATATTGATCTAATCTCTCAATCGAAAGGACTAATTACGACTTAACAAATGACAATTAGACATGGACCCACTTAAAAAGTCACAAAAAATCGTTATTAAAACTAGTTTAATAGCACCATTTAATTACATTTAATCCCAATATTAAAGACATAAAAATAGAAATAATTTTTAATTTTATAATTATTTATTCTCGACTCATTTATACTTTTATGAAAATTTTGGTACTATTGTTGCAATTAATTCTTTATTTTTTTTTCTTCTTTTTTTTTTTTGTTTTATTTAAGAGAAGGGTATAATCACCATTTCACAATGTATTATTGAGAAAATGAAAGAAAATGTTGTATCTCGAACTTAAAAGATCATCTAGAGAGTTTTTCCACTAATATGAAAAGATAGTGGTATTTTGCAATGAAGGCAAATGTCAAGGAGGATTTGCACTTTTTGACCCTCTTTATGTAGATTTAACGACGACATTAATGGGGATTGAAGACAATGGGATCTTCTGCACCTCAAAGATCATATAAGGAGGTTTTCCGTCAATCTAAAAGAATATGAGGTATTCCGTAATATGGACAAATGTTATGAGGGTTTTGCACCAATAACGTAATAAGAGACTTGCATCAGAATGCTAACCTTATTCCGTACTACTATTGAAGTATCTAATTATCAATTGTCCCTTTCAGGCAGCAAATTTGGTAATCGATCGCAAGTGAGAGGTCGGGTAAACCTCATGTTTCTCAACATCACAAGCATATATGAGCCGACCAACAAAATAACAAGATATCATGACATATTGGTTTTCGCCCAAGTACACTAAGTCCATGTACAAAACATTTTCTAAAAATCTTTATTCTTTAAATTTATTTTCAACAATAGAATTAGTGAGATTTGCAATTTTTATATACTTTTCAATCATACATTCAGCACTTGGGAGGGATTTTGTCAAGATTTTAAGCCAATTTTTTACTGTTGGAAAAGTTAGTGGGTCCCATTTGTGCATTAATTACTGAATGAACATGAATCAAATTATCAAAAATGTTATTTTTAAAGGATGTGAAATGGACGCATTGATAATTTTAAGTCAGTCAATCAACAATTGTGGCTCCATGCATAGTCAAACATGAATAACAGCATGAATTTGGCTAAAATTTGATACAAAAATGGTTCCCAACAAGTGCTTAATCAATTCTTATTAAAATCTATCAAAATTTGATTCTTTACTATATCCCTTGTTTAGTATTGATTAAAATCTTTATTTTAATTTACTCAAAGTCAGTAATTAATTACAACCACACATGTCGTGGACTTTTATTAAAATCGACTTAAAAAACTGATTTTAATTCTTACCACACATGGACTAAATATGAACTTGGTATTAGCAATCTTATAGTTCAAAGCAGCACTCCATATCAAATTTGTATGATGAGATTCACAAAGGTCAAGAGGATTAAATCATTCGCAAATTCACCGCATATTAGGCGCGCGAATATCGCAATCTTGGTTTGAAAAACACCAAATAATTCTGTCTCTGTCTTCACTTGACACGCCTCCCCACCTCACCAAAGATGAATGAAGACAATTACTCTATATAATATAATAATGCAATTGCTCACCAATAATCTATAGTATCTCAAAACAAGACTATTAATTTTTACTCTTTTCTTCTTCAACTCATATATTAATTATTATTCCTCTGCTTCTATTCCCTCTGTTTTCTGCAATTCTGCTGGCAATTATTGGATCTCTGTACATTGCAGATTTATGTCCGGTTTAAGATCTTGCTTAAAAGACGCTCGTTGGTATTAATTACGGATTAAGCACGACAAAACACACTGTTTAGTACTTGTATGATGCTACTATGCATGTGAGTGAAATGTGCTTTTTTATATAGTGATGGCTCTTTTTGCAGGGTGTCTTTTTTTGTGGGTTTCTGTGTTTCGGAAGATAGATCACAAGTAGGTCATGATTATTTTTTTTCTGAGATATTTTTCAACTTTTATTAATGCGAGTGTATAATTCTAAATTTCACGGATAAAATGTGCCCTCTTCTTTCTCTCTCCCTCTCTCTATCTGATAGTTATGGGGAATTGAAAGGTGCGCATCAGATTAGTTGTAAGAAGTTTTCTCATATCCGAAATCGACTCGCTTTCATTTTACACTATGGTATTCCATTTGGGGGCTTCAAAAAGTTCCAACTGTTTCTTGAAAATTGGTTGGTAGAGGATTGAATTCTAAGCAAAGGTTGATTCTTCACCAGAAATTATCCCCTTCTCCTTCACATTCTCTTTAATTAATAGTTGATCTTGTTGAGAAAAAAATCATCTTTTTTGGACCTTTTTTCTTGAAAGTTTGAATTGAATTTAGGTTTCTAGTGGGTTTGATTTATATGTTGATTTGAGAGTAAATTACAGCATATTAGATAGGTTGTTCAAAACCTATGTTGAGTTGGGATTATGTGTTTAGGCTTTTGTGCATCCCTAATATCCATTGATATTTGATGTAATTAAGGTTGCTGAATTGGGGTTGAAAATACAGATGAAGTGTGTGTAAGAAATGTATGATTATCGGTGTGTCCATTAGATGGACCGGAGGAGTTGGCTGTGGCGCCGGAAATCGTCTGAGAAAAGTCCTAATGGTGAAACAGAAAGCTCAGGATCAATATCATCACATTCAGAAAGATTTTCTGATGATCAGGTTTGTTTGTTTCAGCTTGATCTTGTAAATACTTCCATTAATTGCCTTCTTGTAATTGAATGTCTTAATTTCTATGAACTGATAAATTCTTCAACATATATGTTATATTTTACCACTTCCGTCCCATAAACATAGGTTCTCTTTCCTTTCTTGTCCATCCCAGATTATAAGTCACTTTCCTTATTGAGAGTATAATTGATTTTTTAGTTTTCTAATATACCCCTATTTAATGTGCCTTGTTATAACAAATATGAAGTACTCAAATTTAAATCATTATTTAGCGTTGTGATATATTAGGAAAAATGTAAGAAAAAACTATATTTCCAACAACATTAAAAGTGTGTTTGGTGCATATTAAAATGAGAGAATGCATTTTTTTTAAATGATGTGATGGGAAATACGTGATCGAAAAAGAAGAAAAAAGTTATTGATGTAATGAAAAATATTATTTTATTGAAAAATGTGTGGTTGAAAATGAGTAGAAGAATGAGAATGAAAAAAATAATGTGGATCAAACACGGGCTAATTATATTTTCTTAATTGGTGTGAAAAAGAGGGGAAAAAAAAAAAACCTTTCTTCATGGACAAAGGAAGTACTATGTTTAAAAATGCATACTTAATTGAGTACTCAGATTGAGCTTTTTTTTCCAGTTTTATATGCAAGTGTGTTTTCTGAGGTTTATTTTTGTATATCTCGTTGTCGATGGTCATGTTTAACTGGCAAAAAAAAAATCCTTTTTCAAGAAAATTAGGTTAAGGCTTGCAGTTTACCATTACATTTAAGAAATATTAAGACTATTCCCAAACTGAACCTACTCTTAGTGAACATTTTCCTACAATCGAATTTATGGCTTTTCCTTGGACCTTGAGTAGAGAAAAATCTGAAACTTGCAGACTAAATAATTGTCCTACTATTGTCTAAAGTGTGTTTATTCAAATTTTGAGAACTTCAAGCACAAGATTTCGCCACATTCCTTTTCTCTTGGGAGCCAAAAGGGAAGATTATCAACAAATAAGAAATTCTGGAAATTGATCTTGTAACAAGACAGGTGCCTATGGTTATATAAATTTATTAAAATGGGCTGGAGGGCTTCCAGCCAATGACAAGAAGGCTTGACTACATGAAATTTGTTCAAGGACCAAGAGCTCCAACTAGACACAATAAATGACAAGATTTTAGCTTCTTCTTCTTCTTTTTTTTTTTATTTCCTTCCTATACTGCCTAGTAGTGTATAATCCATTTTATGCAACATGCCTTTTGGTGTTGCATTCATAGTTGGAATTTGAGTTCTGAATGATAAAATTATTATGCTCGTGAGTCTTGTTCGCATCGAAAGTCATGTAATCTAGATTGATGGTAGGCATGCTACTTACTTGCATAGTGGCTTGTCAATGTATCAAAATGGACCACTCTGTCTAGATATCCACTGAAGTTGGACCACTACTGACAGCATCTTTCTTTATTTCTCTGGAAACCATCCTGTCCAGCTACAACCATTGATATCTGCCTTCAATTATTAACACATTGTGAGGTTCTAATCTTATTCTGCTGATCACCAGAGTGTGAAAGATATGTGTCTGTGAGTGCACCTTTGGATGAATGCAAAAGGAGTTTTTTTTTCCCCCAGTCAAATAGAACCAAAATTTGAAAATTGGGGTCCATTATTCAAGTTACTAGTTGTCATCATGTTTAGTTATTCTAAAAAATAAAATTTAGTTATTGGTTCTATTTTCCTAGAATTATTTTGGTTCTCATGTGCGAAGACTCGATGAAAAAGCTTTGTTAATAGTCATGTGAATAAGCCTCCAACGACCTGAATGGTGGAATTTCTTGGAATCTCCATTTCCACTGTTTCAGAGAGAAACCAACTTACAACCAGCAAGTTGAAATAAATATGTTAAGAATTCTACATTGAACTTACTGGTGAAATCATGCATACAAAGTAGAGACTAAACAAGAGTGAAGAAATCTGAAGTAACTTGTAGGTAGGATTTTTGTCCGTCTAGGGTTGACACATTCTGTATTTGAAGCCAATTTTACTTGACTAGATCAACGTTGAACTATTAATATGGCCTTTATCTCAATTGCTTGTCATCATGAAATGAATCCTTCACATTAATTGATCTACTCTCTCTTTCACACACACACACACATGGCGCATGCGAGCACATTCATCCATGCATGGCGTGAGATGTACTATTTACATTCATATTTCATAACTTGCTCTCCTCTCTTCAAAGGCTCCCAGCAAAATTAAATTAAATTTTTAGAAGTTTTAAAAATGTGATGATTGGGAGAAGAGATGAGGAATTTTGACAATTGATGATATTTGGTGTTGTAAAAGGCCTCATCAAATCATAACACTCACTCACCAGAAGTCATCTCTAAAGCTGCACCCAGCGATGAAGAACTTAATGAAAGTGTGAAGACCTTATCAGAGAAATTATCAGAAGCTCTTCTAAACATTCGTGCGAAGGAAGACTTGGTAAAGCAGCATGCCAAAGTCACGGAGGAAGCTGTCTCGGGTATTCATTCACTCTCTTTGTGTGTGTTTGTCCATGGGCATGTGTGTTGAACCATATGTGAAAGACAGTTTGTCCATAAAACTTCTAATTATTCTCAACAAGCTTATACTTGCGATCCTATATAGTTAGAATTATATTTATGAGTTTTTAGCATCCTCGAAGGCATTACCATCAAGTAATTGGTTCTTGCTGAATTATATTGTGTGCGAAGGTTATTAACTAACCAAGTATATTTTTCTCCCCTTGGGAACACATTTCTACGTTTCTGATTGCTTTCTTTCATTGTTGAACTCAACGTATAATATGATTAGTTTCCTTTTAGTTGCAGTGGTGGTTACGGGACAGTGCCAAATAGACAACTTAATCATTTTCTCGTGCATTAATCTGACTGTATTTTCATACGTTGTCATTGGCCAGGAAAAGAAAAAGAAAAACAGATTTCGTTCCCTTTACTTCTATTACAATATGCGTATGAATTTTAGAATTTCCGAATATGGTTGGGAATGAGTTAATGATGTCAGAAAAAGGCTAGACACTAATATTTCTGCAGTTAAGGGGAAACTTATCTTTTATAAAAAATAAAGTTATTGGGAATGCCAGTTACCATGATGCATTTCAGGAGCCTTTTTGCAGATGAAGCCATGTCAATTTCCAAATTAGTCTATTCATTATTTATGAAAGCTTGAAAATCATTTGAACTTAAATACTAGGTTTTCAGGATATATAACTAAAGAAGATTAACCTTGAGCCTTTAAAAAATTATCAAAATATAGGGAATATTTAGAACAGGTTGAAAGGTTAAAAAAGTATCTATAAATAATTAATGAACAACGAGAAAAGAGAAAATATCAAACGATCTAGAAAAATCTAATATAATACCAATAAATTAAGATCCAGAGAAATTAGTATACTCATTGAAGAACTTAGAAGGGAAAATAATACAGGAAAGTTGGACAAGATCTTGAAAACTATAAGATATCACAGATTCGAACAACAATACTTGATTTGGTTACAAGAAAATACTCAACTAAGATTTTCAGGATTAGTTCTAAGAACTTACAATCCAAACGGAAGAATTGTAAGATATAACCCTGAACAACTTAATAACTAAAAGATAAGGGATATATTTTGCAAATATAGAAAGAAATGGTAAATTAGTATTTTTAATAGACACTATTCTTATTCGGTAAAGGATTAGGTGAAAAATTGGTACAAGTAGCATGATCCTTAAATTTTACTCTATATAATATAATAATGCAATTGTCAGGTTTGTTTGTCTCAGCTTGATCTTGTAAATACTTCCATTAATTGCCTTCTTGTAATTGAATGTCTTAATTTCTATGAACTGATAAATTCTTCAACATATATGCTATATTTTACCACTTCCGTCCCATAAAGATAGGTTCTCTTTCCTTTCTTGTCCATCCTAAATTTTAAGTCACTTTCCTCATTAGTAGAATTGATTTCTTAATTTTCTAATATACCCCCATTTAATGTGCCTTGTTATAGCAAATAAGTACTCAAATTTAAATCATTACTTAATGTAGGGATATATTAGGAAAAATGTAAGAAAAAACTATATTTCCAACAACATTAATTACATTTTCTTAATCGGCGTGAGAAAAAGGAAAAAAAAAAAACTTTCTTCATGGACAAAGGGAGTACTATGTTTAAAAATGCATACTTAACTCAGATTGAGCTTATTTTTCCAGTTTAATATGCAAGTTTGTGTTTTCTGAGGGTTATTTTTGTATATCTCGTTGTCGATGGTCATGTTTAACTGGCAAAAAAATCCATTTTCAAGAAAATTAGGTTAAGGCTTGCAGTTTAACATTACATTTAAGAAATATTAAGACTAATCCCAAACTGTTCTACTCTTAGTGAACATTTTCCTACAATCGAATTTATGGCTTTTCCTTGGACCTTGAGTAGAGAAAAATCTGAAACTTGCAGACTAAAAAATTGTCCTACTATTGTCTAAAGTGTGTTTATTCAAATTTTGAGAACTTGAAGCAACAAGATTTCGCCACATTCCTTTTCTCTTGGGAGCCAAAAGGGAAGATTATCAACAAACAAGAAATTCTGAAAATTGATCTTGTAACAAGACAGGTGCCTATGGTTATGTATAAATTTATTAAAATGGGCTGGAGGGCTTCCAGCCAATGACGAGAAGGCTTGACTACATGAAATTTGTTCAAGGACCAAGAGCTCCAACTAGACACAATAAATGAAAAGATTTTAGCTTCTTCTTATTCCTTTTTTTCCCCCCTCCTATACTGCCTAGTAGTATATAATCCATTTTATGCAACATGCCTTTTGGTGTTGCATTCATAGTTGGAATTTGAGTTCTGAATGATAAAATTATTATGCTCGTGAGTCTTGGTCGCATCGAAAGTCATGTAATCTAGATTGATGGTAGGCATGCTACTTACTTGCATAGTGGCTTGTCATTGGATCAAAATGGACCACTCTGTCTAGATATCCACTGAAGTTGAACCACTACTGACAGCCTCTTTCTTTATTTCTCTGGAAACATCCTGTCCAGCTACAACCATTGATACCTGCCTTCAATTATTAACACATTGTGAGGTTCTAATCCTATTCTGCTGATCACCAGAGTGTGAAAGATACGTGTCTGTGAGTGCACCTTTGTATGAATGCAAAAGGTTTTTTTTTCCCAGTCAGATAGAACCAAAATTTCAAAATTGGGGTCCATTATTCAAGTTACTAGTTGTCATCATGTTTAGTTATTCCGAAAAAGAAAATTTAGTTAGTGGTTCTACTTTCCTAGAATTATTTTGGTTCTCTCATGTGAAGACTCGATGAAAAAACTTTGTTAATAGTCATGTGCATAAGCCTCCAACGACCTGAATGGTGGAATTTCTTGGAATCTTCATTCCCACTGTTTGAGAGAGAAACCAACTTACAACCAGCAAGTTGAAATAAATATGTTAAGAATTCTACATTGAACTTACTGGTGAAATAATGCATACAAAGTAGAGACGAAACAAGAGTAAAGAAATCTGAAGTAACTTGTCCATAAAACTTCTAATTATTCTCAACAAGCTTATACTTGCGATCCTAAATAGTTAGAATTATATTTATGAGTTTTTCCATCCTCAAAGGGATACATTACCATCAAGTAATTGGTTCTTGCTGAATTATATTGTGTACGAAGGTTATTTAACTAACCAAGTATATTTGTCTCCCCTTGGGAACACATATTTCTACGTTTCTGATTGCTTTCTTTCATTGTTGAACTCAACGTATAATATGCTTAGTTGCCTTTTAGTTGCAGTGGTGGTTACGGGACAGTGCCAAATAGACAACATAATCATTTTCTCGTGCATTAATCTGACTGTATTTTCATACGTTGTCATTGGCCAGGAAAAGAATAAGAAAAACAGATTTCCTTCCCTTTACTTCTATTACAATATGTGTATGAATTTTAGAATTTCCGAATATGGTTGGGAATGAGTTAATGATGTCAGAAAAAGGCCAGACACTAATATTTCTGCAGTTAAGGGGAAACTTATCTTTTATAAAAAATAAAGTTATCTGGAATGCCAGTTTTTATCTACCATGATGCATTTCAGGAGCCTTTTTGCAGATGAAGCCATGTCAATTTTTCCAAATTAGTCTATTCATTATTTATGAAAGTTTGATAATCATTTGAACTTAAATACTAGGATGGGAGAGAGCTGAAAATGAAGTGCTAGTTCTGAAGAAACAAACTGAGGCCGTAACTCAGAAAAACTCAGTCCTTGAACAACGTGTTGGACAACTTGATGGAGCCCTTAAAGAGTGTTTGAGACAACTTCGACAGGCAAGAGAAGAGCAAGAACAAAAGCTTTATGATGCTGTTGCCCAGAAAAGTAGTGAATGGGAATCGACAAAGTCGGAACTTGAAAACCAGCTTATCGAGCTCCGTTCTCAACTTCAAAGTGCTAAAACAGATGTCATTAAGCTTGAAACCATGGAGAAAGAGAATGCAATCCTTAAGAGAGAGCTCCACTCTCAAGCTGAAGAACTGAAACTGATGACCTGTGAGAGGGACTTAAGCACCCGTGCTGCAGAAACTGCTAGTAAACAGCATCTTGATAGCATAAAAAAGACAGCAAAGCTTGAGGCAGAGTGTCTTAGACTAAAGGCATTGGCTCGCAAAGCATCGCATGCAAACGATCTTCATTCTGTTCCTTCATCAACAGTTCTTGTAGAATCTTTTGCAGATAGTCAGTCGGATATTGTAGATAGTCTATTGGTTATTGAAAATGACAATTGCAAGATAAATGGATTGAAACCAGTGGACGGCAGGTTTTGCTACCCTGAGTCTCGAGTTTTAGTGGCTGAGATAGATCAACTTAAGTATGAAAGACCTCTGGAAAGAAATCATATGGTTTCATCTGTTGAGATTGATCTCATGGATGATTTTCTTGAAATGGAGAGGTTTGCAGCCTTACCTGAGAGAGAGAGTGGAAGCTCTGAAACAGGAGCCCGGGGTGGGGAACAACCTTTAAAAGCTGAACTGGACACCATGATGACTCGGACAGCTGAACTTGAGGAAAGGTTGGAGAAGGTGGAAGCAGAGAAAATAAGTTTGGAGATGGCTCTAAAGGAGTGCCAAAAACAGCTTAAGACCTCCCGAGATCAACTGAAGGAAACACAGTTGAAGTTGGTGGACACGGAAACTCAGCTTGCTATGGTGAATGAAGCAAAGAGAGCGGCTGAGCTAGAAGTCGAGGCTGCCAATGAAAAGCTTACCAAATCAACAAAGAATTCAGAAGAAGCCAAGGTCAATCTGGTCGAACTTCAAAATCGGTTATTAGTTGTAAATGAGGAAAAGTGTGTGGTGGAGTCCGAACTTAAAACTAGCAATATAAAGAAACAAGAAGTTGACTTACAAGTCAAATCTCTGGAACGTGAGTTGGAAGCCTTGCATTCGAGCATTGGTACTTTAGAAGAAGAGATTAAAAAAGAAAAATGTGTTTCGGGTGAAGCTGTTGTGAGGTGTCAGACATTAGAAAACGAGATTTCGAGAATGAAACTGGATTCTCAGCTTCAGAGATCGGCTGGCATTGAAGAGTTCAGAATCAATCAGGTTAGTTGCTAAAACTACTGTTGGTCTAAGTTCGTTGTCGTTTAGTGCGTATGCAATGCAGTGGTCTTATATATGACAGAAGGCCTCAAATATATCCATCCATAATTTGATGGTTTACCATCAAAATGAGTAACTTACATGTTTCTAAATTTGACCAATAGAAAAAATATTTATTTGGAAACTTGCTTACTTATAAGAAAACATTTTTAAACTTAGCAAAACATGTTGTCGGTCATGTTTACTTAATATAGTTCAATCGACAAACTTGTTAGAAGTTTGACTAACACTCAGGTGTAATTTAGCTCATATCGTAGGTGACTTAAAAAGAACTTCTATCACTTTTTCATTTCAAAACCAATGGATTATTATGTAAAAGTAATTTTATGTGTTTTACTTATTCCCTTAACTATGTCTTTAGTTTGGTATAAAAATGTGAAAAATATGCATTATTCGAATCTGACTCGCTGATTTTTTAATACATATGGTGTCTAATGCATGCATTGACTACAGGATAGGGAATTGGCAGTGGCTGCTAGTAAATTCACTGAGTGTCAAAAGACAATTGCTTCTCTCAGTCGGCAGCTACAATCTCTTGCAACATTGGATGATTTCCTGATAGACTCAGAGGGGCCAATAGAACTCCTTTGAAAGCACATTCGCAATCTTCGTGTTAAAATTGCATTCCCGAGGAAATTTCTGCCCAACATTAGACTCCGAAGCTTCAGCTGTTATTAACGGATTGTTCGTGCCCCTGAAGTTTTCTTGGAGTAAGAAGCTATATATAAGAATTGAGGGAGAATTATTTTGTTTCAGAAACAACTTAGTATGTGTTTAGATGTCAGATTTGTAATTAAACCTTCGGTTTCCATTTTTGGAATTAAATTGTAGAAAAAAGATAATAAACTTAGAATCCAGGCAAAAACACAACTTTTCTTGTTTGTATATTCAGATTTTTTGCTATTGGTTTTGCCTTTCGGTTTATGGGATACATCAGTATCATGTTTACAGTTAAAATGTCGTTCTCACTCATTTAGACCAAGACTCTAGGTGTTAGAGGAGGCCAAGTCCTTTTTTATCCTGCGACGTGTAAAGATAATCATACTATAACTTATATTTTCCACTGTTGATCAGCCTAAAAGATATTCCAATGATGGTGAGATTTTAAGTTTCATTTCATTAATATTACATGAATGTACTTGAGTTGAACTCGAACTAATTCTTAAACGCAAGTGACAATCAAATTTTTTGAATGTTGTGTAAAAATTGCATAGGGCTTTTTGGAAACTCCGACAGTAAAAAAAAGATATGGAAATAATCAGGAAAAAAAAAAAGAAAAGACAAAAAAAAGGAAAAATAAAAGAATATGGGGTGAGAGAGGCTCGAACTCTCGACCTCAGGATTACTCTTAGAAAGCTATGAGACCTACGCGCTAGCCAACTGCGCCACCACCCCTGCATGTTACACAAATCTATGCATGTACTTATAAATGATGAAACTATTTGTTTCCTATACTTCTAAAACTTTCTTTTTTACCTATTCATTTTTAACCACATATTTTTTAAAAATTAACTATTTAAAACAATGTTTTCCCCAAAAAATGACCACCAAACAAAGGAAATATTTAGTGTCTAAAATCCTATAGATACTTTGATAAAAGCATTTTGGACTAATATTGCAGCAACCTCAACTGCAAACTTCGTTAGCCAACTGATCCCTGCAATCGATGCAGTTGTAATTCTTGTTAAGCATGCAAATTCCTTGCTGTAATACAAAACTTGAGAACGAAATATCTTAGAAAAAATTGCACGATTACTCCTCAACCTCGCACCAATAGTCCTAGTGGATGGTTTCATCCAAATTTTCCTCTCCTTTCTATTTCTCGTTAAAATTACACGATTAGTCATTTTACTTTCAAAACATAGCTTAACGTGCCTTGAGGATTTTATACGTCCTACTTTAAAGGTTGGCACCAATTTGCTACATATGTCATAGGTCAGGGATCACTCTACTTGTATGGCCAATGGGACCCTCGAAAGTTTTCTAAAGTAAAAGTCACCGTCATACCTCCCAAAAGTCACCGTCCCACCTACATTCTAAAGTATAGTCTTGATAGAGAAAGTAAAACAAAGCATTATATTTTATGTAAAATATTCACAAAAACTCAAAGACGTGCAAGTTTCTGAAATACAATATGGTTATGTTTCTACAAAAATTCTCCTTAATTAAAATAATTTGACAAATGATTTCATTTTAATCGTGCAAGTTTTTCATCAACCATTAGAAAGTAATCTTGTTATTTGAAATCAAACTTCTCGTCATGAATTTTTTCATCGAGTAGAAATACTTTCTAGCAAATTCTACTCCTGTAATTTCTATATAATCAATCGAAAGTAAGGCTGGAAATGGTTTGATTCGGTTCCAAAAATCGAACCGAGTCCGAATTTTCAGGTATTTAGTAAATAGAACCGTCATGTCCAAATTTAATGATTGAATCGTTTGGGTTCGATTACGATTTCGTTCGATACCATTCGGATTTGGGGTTCTGTACAATAATTAATTTTTTTTATATTTACAACAACGCTACATTAATTCAACTAATGATGTGTTCAATTTTAGCTCTTACAAAATAACGTAGTTCAATCTCGTGATATCTTTTGCGCCTCTCTTTGTTGAGTTATCATAAATATGATAGTTAAAATTACAGGAAGAGGAAGATAGCGAGCTCACAATAATAAAGAGGGGCTTCCAATTTGATTTCTTCAGATAGAAATGGTACTACGGTAGAACAAAATATTTGGATAAAATTTAGGCCGATTTGATTAATTGGATTTGGGCTGAAAATTAGAAATAGGAAAATCATATTTTAGGTTTGAGCTAAATTAATTAGTTAGCAAATTTATTTAGAAAATAAAATAATTTGACTTATTTAAGATATAAAAAAGTTACGGATATCCGGTTCTTATTTGGTTTTTCGATTCTTGGTCTATAATCGAGAATCGAATCGAACTCGTTGGTTCTCAATTCAGATACCAGTTCATGTATTTAATTTAAAAAGAACCACTCGATTCGATTTGGGTCCGGTTCGAATGGATCTATTCGAAAATTTTGTCCAACACTAATCGAAAAAATCAACAAATAAATAAAAAGAGATTGAAAATATCGTCTCGTTTTTCTATATATATTTCTAAAACATTAGTTATCTTTATCTCCTCAGTGACAATGTGTTGACACATACATTGCTTTATCCTTAGTTCTTATCATTTTATTCAAAGAAGTGCTCAACTTCCAAAAGCAAATAAACGAAGTAAAAATGAATCAAGAGATGAATGTCAGCAACAAAGCGGTTGTTTGGTGCCATTTTCTTGTCTGACTTTTGCACCAATAAAAATATATCCATTTGCACATAACGGCTCTTTATTTTGTCTGTCCTCTAACTTCACATAAATGCTAAATATGCCAATACCTTAACTCTTAAGGAAGGAAAACCCACACAACAATTACTTAATTTTAAAATTTACTTATAATAATTTATTTTATTATAACTATCACCCACTAAACTTTTCATTATAAAGAAGTGTACTTAAGATCGATATTTTGTCTATATAAAGTACATAGCAATCCTAATTTTATCGAACTTATGCCTCGTTATCCTTTCTTTGAGCCTCATCTTGTTAAAAAAAAAAAAAAGATTTTGTAAATGTGATTTTTTTAAGGATGTGTGATTAAAAAGTAAGAATAAATTTTTGGTATAACTGTAAAATTATTTTATTTGAAGAATGTGTTGTTGAAAATAAGTTTGAAAAAACATTGAGTTTTGAAATAATAAGGGGGAGTTAACAAAACTAAAATGAGTGGTATAATTGAAATAATTAAAAAAAAAGTAGAGTTATTGAATTAAAACCAAATGAATATTAGCAAATTGGAACGAAATAAGACAATTTCCTTATTCAATTTGATGGTCAAAGTTCTATCTCAATTTACTATCATCCACCAGCAAAGACTCATCACATGCAATAGTGTTAAATCTAAAATAATTTATTTATTTATTTTTTTGGGTGGGGTGGGGTGGGGGAGGTTTATGTTTCTAAAATTTGTAACTAATTGGAAGTCTCAAATATCCGACTCTTTGTTGTTACACACTTTCATGAATAACTCACTATTTGTAATAACTCGCTATCGTAATTGTCTTGCATGACACACATATAGCGATTAATGATTTAATGCATGGGATATAAAAAACTATCACATTAATACATCAAATCATCAACCGTCACATATATGTCACATAGGACGATTAGATAGTGAACTAGTGTAAATAGCATTATTCTACTTTCATTGACTGATTGAATCATGCGTGAGTACATGCATCTAAGCCAAAGGGAGACATAGATAGGCAACCACAAAAGCTACGTAGTATGCCATAAATGTATGTCTTGGACAGTACAGTTTCGTCTCCTTGTCACAAGAAAACAAAGAATGTCTGGCCCCTTCTAGCTTGGTAAGTTGAATTTGTGGGAACAGCAAATTATATTGTGGGCGACATCAATCCTTATGAATGAACTTGTGCGTTTTTCAGCAACACAACATTTTTAGGCATTGAAATAAGTGAAATAATATTTTTATAGATTATTAGACACATTGTGGTTTAGCGGGCGGCCAAGTTGAGTTCGTTCTAGCACACCCACCCAGTGAGTGCAAATTTCCATGTTCTGTAATATTATAGATCATCAAGCTGTAACACTTAAAGAAACCGACAGACGAAAAATTAATGATAAAACTGTCAACAGCTCTTTAGTAAATACTATGTAATAAGAACCCACCAATTGAATACAAGACTAAGCCCTGTTTGATGCACATCCTTAAGGAAATAATGCATTTTAAACAGTGATGTGATAGAAAATGTGATTAAAAAAATGAAAAGTTTTGGATGTGCATGTAATAATATTTTATTGAAGGTTGTGTGGTTGAAAATGAGTATTGAAATAATGCATTTTTATTTAAGAATGTGATCAAACGGGTGTAAATATATTAAAATCTTGAAACCGGGTTCCACGGATGATAATACCAGTTGTAGTTGCAGGGTGTCTGTATCTGCCAAAGAATTGATCATTTGGTATATAATAGTGAATCCCCCCCATGTCTTTGTTACCCAACAGTGTTGCGTATATGGCACAAGTCCTCAGGCAAGGGGCGGAGGAGCGCGAGACTTTCCACAAGTTCTACGAGTGCTGGCTTGCTGAGCAAAGCCAGCATCTCGAACAACTTGTTTCTGCCTCTAAAGAACGGGACCATTTAGAGAATGATCGGACCAAAGAAGAATTTGATGGGAGAGTTTTGCATCCTAAACTCAACCATGTTGTGCAGCATTACGAGCATTATTACAAGTCGAAAGCGAGGTGGGCTAAACATAATGTGTTAACCATGTTCAATCCTTCATGGACGAGCACTCTTGAGGATGCTTTCTTGTGGATTGGTGGTTGGAGGCCTAGTACGGCGTTTCATTTGTTGTACTCAAAGACGGGCCAACAGTTCGAGACTCGAATTTCTGAGTTGATACGAGGTCTCAGTACCAGTGACTTGGGAGATCTTTCACCAAGTCAACTTAGCCAGGTTGATGAATTACAGAGGAAAACCATAAGGGAAGAGAAGGAGGTTGGTGAGAAGCAGGCAAAGCTTCAGGAGACGATTGCAGACTCGTCCATGGTCGAGCTGTCCACTGTTGCATCCGAGCTAACGAGAGGAGAAGCCCGTCTAGAAAGCGGTGAGATAGACGACGGACAAGTTGAGGCAACCCTGGCACCCAAGGAGGAAGGCTTGGTGGAAGTCTTGGAAAGAGCAGATGAGCTAAGGATGAAAACTCTCAGAGAGACACTCAACATTTTGACTCCAATACAGGGTGTCCATTTCTTGATTGCTGCCGCTGAATTACACTTGAGGGTTCATGAATGGGGTAAGAAGAGGGATGCTAGGCACCATCAAGCTGGTTGAGGTGGGCACGAGCAATAAGATTCAAGCATGTTTGGTAAGTACCAGATTCTATAAGAAAGAAAAAGAAATTAATCCAATACTATGTACTAAACATGCCTTGCTGGTTAGTTCTTCCCATGTAGACGTGGTAACCTTTAAAGACCGACTTAGAATGTATTTTAAAGATGTTTTAGATATCTGTTCTTCCATTATATGTTCAAGATCTCGTCCGTGGTGTGAGCCTTCTTTGATGGATACTTTTGACTCCTTATCAGGTTCCTATCTCGTCAGCAGCTATAATACTTCAAACCATTTTAGATTTTGTTTTCACTAGAAATCGTGAAATGTGTCACCAATTGGACATTTTGGCTCTCTTCTAACTGCTAAGGATTACCCAGTGAATTATGTCGAACCCACTTAATATGTTTGATGTCCCATTTGTACTACAAACCAGACGCTCATAGAGGCAGAACAATATACATGCTTCGATTAGTTGCCGAAGAGAGGTCTGAAAATTGATTGTAACTTGTTCTGTTCTATTGTGATACCTAGAAAAGACCAGAAACCTAATGCGACTACAAGCACCTGAAAATTGCCCCCTTTTATTTCGAAAACAAAGTGCAAAGTACACCAACATACAGGCAAGACCAGAAACCTAATGCGACTAGAAGCACCTGAAAATTGCCCCCTTTTATTTTGAAAACAAAGTGCAAAGTACACCCAACATACAGGCAAAAACTTGCTTACAACACTAAAATTTGCTACATGTAGAAAGCTTGTCGGGGTTCCCATGGTAAGCATTCAAGCAAAGCCTACATGCAAAGAAGAAAAGAAATAAAAAGAATAATGTGAACAATAAGGAAACGAAAGAATATAAAAGCATATCGTCTCAAACTAAAAGGCAAGTTTACCTTATCATAGCTCATCCTTAGCGGGATCTTCTTTTACTGCTTCAGATTTTGTAGATTCTGGTTCGGCCGAGTCAGCTTTGGCAGACTTATCTCGATTCTTTTGAATGAAATCGATTATGTCCTCCTTTGTTCTATCCCCATCATAAGACAACAAGTTACCACTTGCAGATCTGAAGTACAAAGTAGGGTACCCCTGAACATCAAAGGTGTCAACTGGGACATCGTTTGCTGTTGCATCCTGCAACGTAGTACCAGAAATTTAGTTTATGATATATTTTCTTAAAAAGACACTGGTTAAGAATGCACACGAGGGAAAAAAAAAGTTCTAAAAAGTGTAAATCATTCCTCCCAAGTGTAGTTTAGATGAGATCGGAAAAGATAGCAGGATCACAATTAATCTACATGATCTCAGTAAAACAGTAAATGATCAGCAAAACCAGTTTTTCCCAAGATATCGTTGAAAAGTTGTATATTATCATCCATGAATTAGAGATCATGCATTGGACTAGTGTAAAATCACAAGGTATATCACTATAGAGTCCCTATATCAATAAACAAGCTAGAACTTTACCAGTTTTGCAATCATGACATCAGCATCATTTTCAAATGAGATGGCAACTTCGTCCAAGATCGGAGCCAACTGCTTGCAATGTCCACACCAAGGTGCATAGAACTCTAGCAGAACTGCAACACGATAAGGCTGGAATTAACTTAAATTTAGAACTTAGTCTATGGATAGCTATTAGAAATTAGAAACCTTTCAGACCTAAAATAACAGGCATTAGAAGTGCATTGAAATTTTAGCCGCAGTATTCTTCATATTGGCGAGAGAGACTAGGATAATGTGAGGATAAAATGAACATACACCAAAAAGATGGTGAGAAAAGAAAAAAGATGAAAATCATACATAGTCTTTGGCAAACATTAAGATTTGGGTTGCATCATAAACAAGAGTAGATAAATATTAATAGTTGGTTTTGTGTAGATGCAATCAGGAGTTCAGAGAATATATAAACTAAGGATAACTAAATCTAGATACTTCAGAAATCTTTTAAACTTCTAGTACAAACCATTCTTTCCGGAGTTAAAAACCATGTCCTGAAGGTTGTCAGTAACTACCACCTTGACAGGTTCATTGTTAACTTCAGGAATAGGCTCTGATCTTATGAATGGCTTGACTTGGCCATCCTGTAACCAAGAAACACAAAACTTCGAATTATGCCAAGACAAGCACAAAATTACCTACACAATTTTCACTGAGAAGAGAAAAATACACACAGGTCCTTCCAATATATGCAAGAACTTGACAGGAAATCACCTTTTATAACTAGAACTGGAAGAAGTATTACCGTGAAATCTTTTAGCCATGGTGCAATCTGATCAGGTTCTATGTTAGCTTTGAGATATTTCTGACCATCAGTTGTCTGTATAATAAGAAGAGGTGCCTGATCCTCTGTAAGCCCAAAGTACTGCCACCGAGATTCAGAAACATTTGTGTCAAATATTACTGTTATCTTCAAAAATAGAAAATATATGAATAAAGATATATGGAAAAGTGACTACCTGGAAGGCACCTTGACTTGCTTCAAGATCCCCTAACAGAAAGCTTATGCCCTTCCCTTTGTATAGCACAGCAATATCTTTATAATTTGACTGGAAAGCACCAAGCTCTTTGCTGAAGTTCACAAAAAGCATGGCCTGTACAATTGAATCTTGTTAAGCCAACACTCAAAAGTCAAAGGTAACAAAATAGGAACTTATGACGAAAAGTTCGCATTGCTACTAATATCACAAAACTGCACAAAGTTTGTTCCCCAATGATACATCAATTATCATAGAAGGTTTAAAGCAGCAATAACAACTAAAATTACAACTATAAATGTAAAAAATTTCTGAACTCTGCTGAGAACAAGATTAGGAGATGAGTTGGAACACAATCTCAACAGAATAAGTGAAAGAATCTTGCCAATAAAAGAAAAAAAGTACTCTAGCAGTGACCATATTAAATAGCGGTAACCTCTACAAAAAAATACGTTCAAAGAAAGAGTTCTTATTCAATTAGTGCACATTCTAAAAGAAAAACAATAATTCTAAAATGATACAATAATATCACAATATTCACAAATTAATGCGCTACACATTCTCCATGAGCCTTATCTTGACAATCCAGTCAGCTTGTCTTTAAGACTAAATCCTATGACCACTGAAAGAGATCAAAACTTGATACTCAGCATTTGATCTCAAAAATGACATCAGAAGCTTGAAGTGCATAGGAGTCAGTAAAAAAAGGCCACTTGTAAAATTACTCCCTCAATGCAGATCATACAGAGGTTAGCCTAGGATAAATATAATGGTTCATTTGAAGTAGTCATGCTCAAGTACATAAATTGGAAAAGATTGTGTGCCAATGTAAACCATAATCATAATTATGCATGGTCGAGGCTTGGAGAAAAAGAATTAAACTACCTTAGCATTGGGACTCTCAAAGAATTTGTTCACGTATAGATGATTGCTCGGGTCACTGTCAAAAATAGTCAAAAGAGGAATGGTGGCTTCTTCAATAAATTTCTCCATTGCATCAACTTGAAAATCCTGAAATTATCATCGCAGGCCAATGTTACTGACAAAAAACCAAAAAGTAGAATAGCTTCCAAAATAAAAAATTGACTGGAAATATAAAGGGAAGTTTAAGCAGTACATGGAAATCAACAAACAGTTCATCGAACGGCTTAAGCAAGCGAAGAGTTGGCTTGTTGACCAATTCACCCCGAGGGAGGAGCTTGGCATCAAGAGTGTGACTAAAATCATAGTCAGACCGCAACTTTTCTGCTAATGTCATAAAACTTTCAAATTCTTCCCCAGAGAATTTTTGAAACACCCCAACCTAAAAGAATAGCTCCATGTGTTTAGTCCTGCATATAATTAACAAAGAAACAGAGATAGAATACTGGGAAAAGAAAGGTATCTACTTACAACATAAATCTTTTTCTCATCCCCAAGATTGGCAGCATCTTCCACTGATTTGATTTCAGTAGATGGAGGACCAACTTGTTTCTTCAAGTAATCAACTATACCATCTGCCTCACGAGGACCTTTGTATTCCTGAATGTTCTTTCCTCCATTTCTTAAGATCTTAATAGTGGGGAAACCTTGAATCTCAAATTGAGAAGCTAGTTCCCTGTTTGCATCATCATTTGCGTCGAATTTTGCCAGAACTATTGGAGGGTCATGGCTGCTCAGTATTGATGCAGCTTTTTCATACTAATAATAAATCAAGAAGAAATGGATAAAAAGTCATTAGAAAGATAACATAGAAACACAAATGTACTCAAGAGGGTTAAAAGGAACAAATAAAATATGGTGAAAACTCCTTATCACAGTGCAGAAAGATTAGACTCTACCTCTGGGGCAAGGGCCTTACAGTGCCCACACCTGAGGAGGGAGGAAAAGTAAATTAATTAGAGGAACATAATACAATCAGTTCTAGTAAGTAAATTCAGTATCACAAGTATCATACAGTAAAAAACTAATTAAAAAAAAAAATTAACAATATACCAAATGGAACAAATTATAAATCTAATTGAAAACTTATAAATCTACATTTCAACTTTCATTGAACTCTGAATTATCATCAGATGAAGAATTAAGCCAAAAATTAGGACATATTATGGGGGATATCAAACCCATAGAAGAGAAACTAATGAAAGGCTTGCGTAAAAATTCTCATAGAGTCGAGAATGGAAAGGCTTTCATGAATCGGTAACTGCATACCCAAAAAAAAAAAAAAAATCTCGTGAATGTAGCATTTTTATCCAAAAGAAAGGTAAAGAATCATCAATCGCATATGTGGAAAAATTCAATCTACACAAAAGCAGACACCCAAAAACATATGTGCGTGCAAATCTAGCAAATTTGAGCAAAATCAGATTGAGATAATCAGTTTACCGTCAACAGACTCAAACTGAAAAAAAAAAAATTTTTAAAAAATTCAGCACTACACAATTAGTGACGAAAAATGTACAAATCCTAGTGCAGAAATACAACATTAACACGGATCGAAATTACTGAATCCCATCTTTAGCTCAGACAGGGTGAAGAACGATCTAAACTTTCCATTTTCCACATAAATAATAAATAAAGCAAAAACTAATATCACTGTAGCACAGAATCCATTAAGAAAACATGAAAACCACAATTACAAAAATCGCACGCATCTATATACATACCAAGGAGCATAAAATTCAACGACGATGAAATTGTGTTTGGACACAGTATCCGAGAAGTTGGAATGGTCTAAAGTCAACACCTTCTCCCCTTCCTCTGCTGCAAATGCTGATACAGTGAACAACGCCAAAAGAGAGACAGAAATCATCAAAACGCCACTCCAAACCCTAGTTTCCATAGTTATACTGATTCTCTCTGGACAAAGAAAATTAGTCTTTACACAGAATTTCGCATGTGATTGTTGAATGAGAAATGCAGGATGAGGAGTAGGGACTATATACTATTGGTTCAATGATACCACGTCGATAGGTGACATGGCAATGGGCGATTGGATGGTGGGACGTAGGGATCGCCTTTAGGTCATTCACAATGGAGAGAGAGATTTAAGGAATCTAATTGGGATTATGTCCTAAAATAGTGAGTTAAAGATTGATTATTTAAGAAAGTGGTTTTATGAAAAATGAATTTTTTTAGATATATAATTAAAAAGTAGGAAAAATAACGAGTCCACTTGCAAAATAATTTCATTAAGAATGTGTGGTTGTAAATGAGAGCCGAATTAAAAGTGAGTTTGAGAAAAAAGTATTTTAAAAAAAATTCACTTTCAAATAAGAGTTTATATGTAAATGGGTGGTTCGCGTCTACAACGTGACAACATATTATTGGTCTTGCCGAGTGATCCCCACTTTTATAATGTCCAATTTTAGAATTACTTTGTTTTTTTTCCTATCCAATAAACAGAACTCTGCAAAAATTAATTAATCGCGAAATGAATAGAAAGCGAAACTTTGAATTGCTCTTGCACATATCTTATTCGAAATCAAATTGGGAGTGTTACGAAAAATTTCACTTACGTTGGCATTGAAGAGCATTGTGAACATAGAAGTTGTCATTACAAAGTATTTGAGAGTTGTATTCCTTAGATTTCAATGTTTTACACAACAACAAACTTCGTTAAAAATTGAATATATGGGACCCAAGTCCTTCTCCCTCTTGATCAACCAACAAAAACGACTCATCGATGGATAACAATCAGTTTGTAGTGCTCGTGACTCATTTATCCGATTTATCCACCATACAAGTTTGCTTTTGACTATTTTTAGATTCATAATTAGAAAATGAATATTGTATCTTGTGAGGCAGTTTTGGGTTTTGGTATTGTCACAAATTTTTTCTATCTTTGAGATTAAATTCTCTATTTATTCGATAGTTATGTAGTTTATATCTTTTTGGTTGCCTTGAAAATTAGGAGATCAACGCTGTTTGATTCAACTGAAAAACTGATTAAAATATAAGTTAAAATTAACAATTAACTTTTAACCATACATTTCATGAGATTCACAATTTTTTACTCATATTCAATCAACTTTTATCAGAATTCATTAAAAATCATATTTTTATCTAAACTAGTCAAAGGCTATATATATATATATATATATATATTAATCTTTTTTTAATATTATTTTTTATGTTTTTGTCCTCAGAACCACGTTGTTGTTTATTAACTAATCCAATATAGCCTACATGGAGCTATCATTCCTTTACCATCTCTTTTTCGTGCTCTTTCGTTGCTTAGCACGAACTAGCACCATAATGGACAGCAATAGGGAGTCTAAAAAGTGGCATCGCATGGGTAGGTAAAGAACACTGTTTCTTCCAATTACTTTAATGCAACTTTGCTCATTAGCTCTTAAGAATTGTGTCGTTTATACTCATTCGGATCACACACTTCGTATGGACCTCCTCTTTGCATTATTTCATATCCAATGGAAGTTAGATCTTCATCTTCGTGTGAAGAGTCTCAACAGTTTCAAGTTTGAATTTCATAGTAAACTTACAAAAAATGACGCACTATGTACACGTAAGGATGTCTCGTATATCATGTAACGCGTTCATAATATATCTCATCAAAATATTCACGGCAAATTATCAAAAATTTCAGCACATTTTTCAATACATAGTTTGAGAAACTCGTTGTATCTTAATATTTTGCAACAATGTAAGTTTATGTAACGAAACATGTCATGGAACCCGAGTTACATAGTGCAGTTGTTCACCAACTCACATACGAAAATATTCAACAATATATCAAAACATAATATGTCACTATATTAATATTTTTGAAAAAATGACTCTTAACATATAGTTTGTTATTATGGAATGAAAAAAAGGCTGCAAAATAATGTTATTTCTTCGATTTTTTTCACTACATAACATGATAAATTTTTGCACCATTGTATAGGTACATGGCGTAAGTTGTTGAATTTGCCGTTTGAGAAAGCAACCGTAATATATAAATGTATAACATACAAAGAAACTTATGGAATAAAATAGAATATGAACGCACGTTACATTTACGATTTATTTTTTTTTCACTATTTTAACATTTAAAAACTAAACAGCAAGCTACCAAAATGGTTATCATCTTCTTGAATCCATGGTATCTTGAAGGCATCTCGCTTGTACTTCCAATAGAGTTTTGGAGCATTTATTCAAAATATAAACAAGTAACAAAACAACAAATGCAATAATACCTAGAAGTACGAGAATTATAATTTTGCATAGAGGATTTTATTCTATAAGAAAAATTTCGACGTTCCCAGTTTCAAATTTGACCCATTTTTGTGGAATTGTTTTAAAAGATTTTAAAATTTCCCCTTTATGTGGAGTCACTTTCCATGATTAGCATTGCCCAAATTTCCAATATTTTGGGAATGAAATCTTTGTTCTTTTTTTTTGGAGGAAATTTCCCAAAATAACAAAGGAGATCTTCTTCCAAGTCAAAAATTAATACATATTACGAGAAACCCATTTGGTACAAATTTTGTCTGGTGGAGATTAAAATCAAATTTGTAATAGATTTTGATAAAAAATTGATGAAATATATAGTTAAAAAATTATAGATTCGATGAAATATATGATTAACAGTAATTGTTGATTTAAATTTAGATTAAAATCTAAATTTTAATTCTATCGAACATGGGCTTAGTTTATACCTTTTGAGGTTAAATATAATTAAAAGTATCTTTTTAATCTAATTAAGCTAAAGAGTAAATTTGCCGTTAAAACATAAGATAAATATAGCTAAAAATTGAAAGCCAAAACTATTTTTGAATAAAAAATGAAATTGAAGCTTCTTATTAATTTTCAAAAGTTTAATTGAAACAAAATAATGTAAACTAGTAATTTATATAAACTAGTAATTTATATAATTTCAATAAATAGATTTTTTGTTCAAAATGCATTTTGAAATAATATTTTGATGAAAAATGTGTGATTAAAAAATAAGAAAAGATTTTGAGTTTGCGTGTAATATTTTATTAAAAAATATATAATTAAAAATAAAATAGAAACGTATTTTAAAAATAATGTGAATCAAATAATGACTAAGTACCTAAGTACTCTACACCGTCTTCAAAAATCAAAACTATAAGAAAATAAGAGCACGCACTACTTAAAAGTAAGTAAGAATTTTTATTTAAATTATGAAGCAAAATTTTGAAATTATTTTCTACTGATAAAAGCAAATTTGTAACTATTTTATAAGTAGTGGATGTCAAGGAACGAGTGGAGAACTTCGACAAAAAACTTATAAGCAATACCAAACAAGCACAGAAATAATTTTTAGAAGAAATCAAGAAACCAAAAGGTCGAAATAGTAACACATTCTTCCATGTCACTCATTGCTTAACACCACAAAAACTGAGACTGATCATTCATAAAACACTGCTGCGAGATTCAGTAAAAAGAGAGATTCTTTTACAAAAGGTAAAGCAAGATAGGTCTCTTAACAAATTAAAGTGAAGAGTGCCCAAAATTTGAAGTTGGTAAAGAGCAGCAAGAGTTAGATCTCTCACCTTGTTACCTATTTCATACTATTTACTGTATGTACTGTCCGTGGTTCGTTTCTTCGAAATTTTCCTTTTTATTCCTTTTATGAATACGATAAGGGTGTCGAAAATTTTAAATTTTCTGTTATTAAAACTGTAATGCTTTTAATTTCGCGTTTTTTCTCGATGCGAAAATTTGTATTTCCTGCTGGGTGTGCTGTGATTGATTTTTTGGTTGATGTTATCCATGCTCAATTGCTGAGAATTCTGCTACATTTTGATATGAGGGTATGTTTCACTTTTCATCAATTGTGGGGATTTTTATTTTTATTTTTGGAAAGTATTGTTTATACCAGATATTTGTTCTTTATTAAAACCCAACTGCAACCATTGAGAGGGGAACTATTTGTGGTGAATTGCATATATATTTAAACCTTGCCACATGTAGTTTTTGCTCAGCAGCTTCAGAAACAGATTGGAATTATTGAATTTGTTCTAGCTTCCAATCCAACATTTCTACTCTTTGTGATGATAAAATTTTGCTAAAACGCCAGGATTGCATAATTTAGATTAGACTACGTAACTCTAAGTCTATGGGCTTATCTAACGTTTAGAACTGATTTCGGTATGACTTTCTTCAGATTTTCTGCGTATAACGGTCCTCCATCGGATGGATTGAGCAATATACCAAAAATGCTGGACAAGTTGAAGGTTTACGAAAATCATAAATGAAGTCTATAATTTTCTAATACAAAGTAGGTGAGATGCTTGTATAGTTCAAAATTCTCAATTGTGTGGTACCATGAGACCCTTCTTGCGGTTTCAGAAACTTCGGTTTGTGGAAATGACAACATACACATAATTCTGAAAGCTGGTAACAATTTTTCTTTCAAGTAAACCACGATCAGCTTTTACATCAATGACAATGATTATTGAAGTGAGTGAAACATTTAGGATGAGACATACTTGAAAATAAATTGAGTTTATAATGCTCTTATGGGCTGGTTTCTTCAAAGGCAGATTTCTGACTGTTCGAGGATGATTATAAAAAAGCCTTGAGAGACTGGTGGAGGGAAACTGCTCCTATAAGGTATACACCTCCACAATGAATGCGCAACATGAGCATATTCAGTTTACGGAAGTAAGGAGAATCTGCAATCCATTATTTGATTTCATTACACATGATTACGCATTCTTCAACGACGTTGAGTCTCCAGCTTCTTGACAGGGTAGCTGTTAATATTCTGATGCAATTGAAGCTAGAATAAACTGATAGGTTTCTTATGCCAAATAGAATGTGTGAGGAAGCAACTGTCTATTCATCCCCAATTTAAAATGGAAAACTTGTATATATAAGAAGCCCCAGTTATCAACACAGAATTCCATCTGGACATTTCTATCGCTAATTACCGAGACAAAACCTTGTAAATCAACATATTTTCTTGAATTGGTAGAAAATGGCATGAATCAAGAAACCAGCTCCCATCGGCAAATTGATGTTACAAGTAATGGAATGAGAATAGATGGTCAGAAGAGTCCAGTAGAGTTGATATATCATCTTCTAATTAGCATTAAGTTTTTTTTTATTGATGTTGTATTGTCTTATAATTTTGTAAATTTAACATACAAATTAATTCACCTGTTCACTAGCGTTAATCTTTGTACCAGATTATTTTAAGTTTTTGAATATTTGGAATTACATTATTTACTGCAATTGTAGTATAAGAATTTGCAATGCTGATGCAGCTTCCTTCTTGCCCTTTTTTGTGCTTTTTTTTTTTTTTGGTGGAACAGTGGTGGGAGGATGGGAATAGATGCTCTCTGATTTTATTTGACATATGTGACTTTAAAGGACGATGGATGGTAGATAATACTACCAGGTGGATATATGCTTGGTTCCAGAAAAGGACTCAGGCTCTAAATTTCTTATTTTTTTGCTCCTTTTACAGCCATATAGTAACAGAGGATCTGGTTGTCAGCCAACATAGCATTAAAGAGAAGTTTGGAGGTAACCAAGTCTAGATATTATTTGTCACTCCTAATATACGTCAAAAGCCAATAGCGATTCCCTATTGTTCCACCCATTTCATATTTCCTTCATATTTTAAACACTTAAATCAGACTATATTTTGATGCTTTCCATCTCGATATTTGTCAGGAAATTTGCTCCATTCTCATAATTTTTTTAAACGCTTAACTGGTATTGGCTGAGACAAACTGCATGTTCTAAATGCACAAGTTCCAGCGTGATGGATGAGAAAACTACACATCAAACTGGTGAAGTCCATGAGGAAGGTTGTTTACATATTGAAAATGAAGAGTCGAGATCTTACACTGTCTCAGATCATAGTGTAGACAAGGAGGCGGGTTTGGCAACTTGTCGAGTATGTCAATGCGTTAAATCTGATGGAAGGGGTGATGCCGCACTGGGATTTTTGGGTATTTTTCCACCATCTTGTGATGTAAATAATGGCAACACTGAGTTCAAACCTAATTCCAAAGTCCTCTTAAAAAGTGCGGAAAATGATTCTGGTTACAGAAACAATGAAAAAGGTTCTGGCTTCATTGAATTTATTAGCCCGGATGGTGAAGTTTTCGTTTGCAGCTCTGATATAGAAATCGGTTATGATAAAGACAGGCTAATTGAGCTCGGGTGTGCTTGCAAAAACGACCTTGCTCTAGCACATTATGCTTGTGCACTGAAGTGGTTCATCAACCATGGATCAACCATCTGCGAAATTTGTGGTTGTCTGACCAAAAACATAAGATCTACAGACTTTAAAAAGGTCTTGAGTGCTTTGAAGGAGTATGAAGCATTGAGGGAAAGGATTGTGAATGGGGAGCCTAATCCTGCACCACTGCCAACAAATTTCGGTGTAGATCCTGATGCTGTTGCTGCAATTCGAAGACAAAGGCTAAGTGAAATTTCATTGTGGTTTAATCCGCATAGCAACTCTTCAACTGTGTCCCATGTGGTTAGTGAACCACCTTCTACTAATATTGTCGCGGAAGAAGGTGCCTCTGCAGAAAATGCTGCAACCAAATGGGCTGTAGAAGGCACTGGGATCTTGCTTGCTACTGGCCTTTTGACTGTTACTCTTGCATGGTTTATTGCCCCTCGTGTTGGAAAGGTAATTGGAGTTTCTTCTTTTCTGACGTACATTTAGGAACTTTTGCTATTACCTTATCTGATTTTCATGTAGTTCCTTGCTAGGAAGCACCGATATGGACACAAGTGTCGGACATGACATGATATGGATACGCCGACACACAATATTTTTTAAAAAGTACCAATGCAACACGTCCGGACATGCAGAATAAAGTTATATTATTTTTTCAGTTTTTATTATTTATAATTAATGTAAAGATTCTTTTTTTTTAAAATAAAAATAAAATAAAATTCAAGCATGTCTACAATGTACTTCCCAACTTGTTGTACATGTATTCCTGAAGTACAAAACCAAAAAATAACTTGACATGCCACCTGGGGTTGTCGACTCGTGTCAACAACGTGTTGGTGTCATGTCATTGTATTTCCTAGCGTGTCGGCGACTTGTTCAACTATACAAAAAATAATTTGGACACATAAATGTCAGTGTCGTGTGGTGTCAAAGGGCAATGTGTCGACAATGTGTCTACTGCATAAAATCAAATAAATAATTTGGCAAACCTCTTGTTGTTTCCGACATGTTTCGGTGATGTGTTGGTGTCCGTCATGTATTTGACACAGATTGGCAGGCCAGAGAGGGTGTCGGTTGATTATGGGTTCCTTTATTTGCTCATTTTTTTCTTCCCATAATCATGACTTTTAATGCTTGTTCTCACTTGAGGTGGCCACTAAATGATTGATGGGTGAGTTTTCTCTGAAAAACATGAGTAGAATGTGTATATATTGTAATTTTAAGAAGGGGAATGATGCCTGCAGACTCTAAAGTCTCTGTCTAAATTCAACGCTATGCAAGTACAAGTATGCATCTATGAATCTGAATTTTCCCAAGTGCATATGTGGTGTGATTATTTGAGAGATAGAGAGCTCTAAAGTGGTCGAAAAGCTTAATAACAATGGTTTATCACATAAGTGCAAATTGCCACAAGATATTCTTAACATATTATTAATGCACGAAGTACTGTGGCCCTACCACAATTGCGGTAAAATGAAACATACCACATGCTATTGTAGAGTCGTGCCTCGTGTGATAGCTGAAACTTGAAAGAGATAAGCCACTATTAGTGACTTTTGCCTACTATATGAACTTGAAGAGTTGAATTGGCCCGCTTGATTTAGCCTGTTTCTCTCTTTATTAAAATTTTTTATTTCTCATGCTCATTTTCAATTACATATTCACACAATAAATATTTTGCACATAAACCCAAAACTTTTTCCTACTTTTTAACCACATAGTCTCCAAAATCTCTCTTTATAATGGCTATCAAACAGGGGCCTAGTAAATTGACTTTTGAATTCAGAGATATTAAGCTTTACAAGGCCATTGTCCTGTCCCACTGTTACATTTGTCTAAGGAGCTGTATCTAGGACTGTTAGAATCTTTTGGTGGCATCGAAATAGCATTGACGTACTGCGAGAAGTTAAAAAGAAAATATAAGAAAGGCCATTGTTTCTTGTTCTTAGTATTGCATAAATTTTTTTATTTTTATATAAGCTTTTGAAGCAACATCATTATGTGGGACTATGAAAGAGTTCTGAATCTAATGGTTCTAGATAGAAGGTGAACTGTAAAGGTGAAGCCAATAGGGAGGACTGAGACTTGCCACGAGTACAAGTTTACAATACAAAGTCTTCTACCTATTGAGAATACCACTTATGACTCAAAACTAAAGGAAAGATAATAATACGTATGCGATCCATTGTACTATATCAAACAATGCCCCACTTGTCAATTATTGAATCAATTTAAATTAGCCCCAATAGAGTTGTTTTATTGTGTTACCTGTGCAAGACAAAGGTTTATATATGATTTTTTATCAACAATACCAACTGCCAAGGAGACTACTTAAATCAACTAATGGTGAAAGAAATTGTCATTTTGTATTACGGGTTGCATGTTAGACTGTGTATACTCGTTTTGCAAATTCATTTCCTTGTGTATTAATTGCTCCTCTCGCCATGATTTAGCTGACCAACTCTTCTTCTGCAGAAATTTGCCAAAAATGGTCTTCACATTCTTCTTGGTGGAATTTGTGCTTTGACAGTTGTTGTTTTCTTTCGCTTTGTAAGTTCTAAAGTACTTATTTTCATATGCTCTCGTCTTGAAAATTCAGATTAGATTGGATGGTTTTAATTATGTAGAATTCACAAAGACTGCTGAGATTGAGAAACCATGAAGATGGGATGCATAGCACAGTGAAGAGTGTTTGAAATACTCTCTCTTTTTTCTGATATTTTTAAATATTTTTTGCTTCGGTTTCTGATTTCAAATCTTCTTTGGAATCTTTAACCGATGTGCACTGTTTCATGTATTCTGTTCCCTGTATTTCTGTTTATGTTTTTATAAATCTTTAAATAGAAAATGGACACGTATGAATGCAGAAATCCATGAATGTTATTTTGGTCAATAGTGAATATGTAGAGCACATGGTAGTTACTCAGCACTGACATTTCTCGTGGTATGGTCCTCAGTTTCTCTGTCCACTCCTATGAAAACTCCAACAAGTAAATTAAGTGTTTACATAATTTTTTATCGTGGTATGGTCCTCAGTTTCTCTGTCCACTCCTATGAAAACTCCAACGAGTAAATTAAGTGTTTATATAATTTTTTCTTACTTTCCTTCATGTCAAAAGATTGAAGAAGATAATATATCATTGAAACCGTATGGAAGAATTCAGTGATCCAATGTGATATATAATAGTGCAAGCAAACTGAGGTAACCTTACACGGATATGATTAGCTTTTGGCATTTTGTCACTGAAAATATTTGACTTAAAAATGTTTAGAATATTAGAAAAGGTTGAATGCTATTTGGATGAGAAAGGAATAGAGTTTTCTTGGTGCAAGTGTGTTCATTACTCATCTTTCACTGACAGTTTTGAAGTTTTTGCTATGCATCTATTTTGGTAATTTAGTAGTTGAAGTAAAGCTAGTGAATTTTTAAGGTTTTGTTTCATTCTGTTCTCTAGCGTTAAAATAAAAATGCAACATGTTACTTTGACGTAATTGTCTAATTTAGTTCTCTCTTTGATCTATTATAGTTTTCCATTTTCTGTCTTTTGTGGCCTTGGTATTTGTTAGTTTGATTCCTTCCCTTTAATATACCCAGTCTTTGCTCACAATTCTGTAAACTGGTGCATATATTTTGGCAGGCTGTACTTAATAAGTTTGATGAGCATTGCATTAAACATTCATCTTTTTTGGCCCCTGGAATTTCTGCATTTTGAGCCGTTATGCTGGCCTTTAGGTTTTGAAATTTGGTGACTTCATTTGTTTGTTTTTATCTCAGTTCTTGGATTTAATTTTCCCTCATGCAGTTTGTGCTGACAAGAATCAAGTATGGACCTGCACGATACTGGGCAATTTTGTTCGTCTTCTGGTTTCTCGTGTTTGGGATATGGGCATCAAGAACCCACAGTGCTCATGCAACATGATTCCTTTTCCTTTTTAAAGAGAACTTGATGCACATATCCAGTATTTTCTTGAGCTGATTTATCTATCAGTTAAGCGAAATAATACTTTATATAAGGTGTATTTAGTGAAAATATGATTTGTGTAGCGTTTGTTGTGCTTGCTCGTTCATAGAACAAGCTTCTCGTAGGAGGTTTGGGGTGATATGTGGCTGTCGAACTATAAACTTATGTTAGTTGTTACTATAATGTTGTTAAAGATGACTTATTTCTTGTATGAGAATTTTATTTGATTTTGTTTACTATATTACATATCCTTTCAATTTAATAGTCGAATTACATTCCAGTATATGGTTATATCTAAATGTCTTCTGGAAATTAGAAATCTCTTTTTTTCTGCTGTGACCATTCTAATTTGTCTAGAATTGTACAAACTAAATACAAGGTGACTTTTACTAGAAAAAAAACTCAGATCCCTTTTCGATTTTCTTCTTGTGGGAGATGCATCAAGAGAAAAATGACTTGCGTGTAATCTAAGCTTGCTAAAAGCTTAACTAATCATTTAAATGTTAGCTTCAACACGTTCTTTATGTGGAGAGATTCAAGTCGAAAACCTGAGTTCAAGTCTCTACATCTATTGAGTATTGTGTAAATATATCGAAAATAAAGTTGACATGCATGTAAGGATCGTGTTGAGGACAAGATTATATTAACACAGCATCTCCCTATCATCCGCTTATCCAGTGGCTAGGAGATGGAGGGGGGAAAATTTACCCCACATCCCCAAGCTTGTGAGGATGGATCGTGTAAATACCAGGTTGCCTGAAAATGATATAACCTCAGTCGAAATCATGTACGGCAATGCAAGTGAAAACTGTACTTACATACATGGTAGCGACTACGAAGATCAATATTGATGCCTGGGATTTAATTTACAGCTGCAGTTATCATCGTATTTTATACAAGCTAAACAGTTATACTACAACAGTGATCATCATGATTTATAACAACGTGCTTTATACAAGCTAAACAGTCGTACTATTAGTCTAATACTTAAATCGCTTTACAAGATTCCTTGTCGCGTAGTAATGCTCTACCCCACCTTAGTGATTCGCCAATTTCCCTTGGGGCTCGTACAGCAGATTGTATGTTTGGCGGCTCAAGAAAATCAATTCATCTTCTTCGCCGATTGATCAGAGGCCAGTTGGATTTCATGTTGCCAAGCTCTGGGATCTTGATTCCATGAGTGTATCTGTTTACAAAAATAAGTATAAAGCAGTATATTGTGCTAAGATTTGATATACTACACAAACAACATACAAAATAACAAATTAGATTTTAACTTATTTTTCTTCTTTAATCTTGTTGAGTCTTGTCTAGTCTAGCATACCAAACATGTCACAACTTTTTAAAATTATTGGTTGGACTAACTTACATTGTTAATACGGTCTTGATTTGTCATGGAAGAAAATATTTTTACTCATGGGAGATCTGAATCGAGAAAAAAGATAAACCGGCTATGTCCTATATATACCCAACAGAAAGTGCAACTATTTTTTCTACCATTTCTCTTAAATCTAATCAAATACAAAATCTTCGACATCTAATATTTATATATAGTAAGAGTAGAGAAAATAATGACATGGTCGATCCAGCAACAGAAATTCTGTTAATATCTTTCGCAGTTTCCAAGCAATCAAATATTGTGTTCATGTTGCCCTATCATTCTAACTTTTAAGAAATTTCCGTAGAAAACCACGCAGTCTGCTGAAATAACTATATATTTCTTCTCAGTTCAACATCTTTTAGGCCTCCCCAAGACAGGAAGCTTAATTATCATCAGAGAGCTCCCATAGCAAAGAATAAAAATGCGAAAAGTGGGATGTGTTACTGATGTTCCTCCACCCAGCCTCCCTTGGTAGAGTGAGATTGTTCCAGATGTACTAAACTTTATCTTCAAGAACTAATATTATAAACCTGATCAATCAATCAAAACCAACACCTTTCTTTACCTTCATGAACTCATACTACGATTGTCTTGCGGTGTGTGAGTGAGTGAGGAATCCAAAACTAGATAGGATTGGAACTGCTGATGCAACTTTTCACATGGTTTAAACTTTCATTCTTCATAAAAATCAACTGCATCAAGGAGCCCCTTCTACGGGGAAAGGAATATCACAAGTTATAACACTAAAGAAAGGTAGATCTTACATAAGATGCTTGTAATGACATTCCAAGAATTATTGCCTAAATAATCTCAGCAGAACTTCTCCAAATTGTTGCAAATTCAAGTGATACTTTTAATGTTTAAAAATGCGAGAAAAAAAAGAGCTAAATTTTCATAGGATTAAATACTTCTACCAGCAAAAACAATTAGCACCGTAAATTTAAAAAAGAAACAAAACCGAAGAATAAAAATTATGAAACACCGACCTGATTAGTCTAGGCAAGATAAAAAACATCATCAGTCATCAGAAGAATGTACCGCAAAATCCTCAAAGGCAGGTTCCTGAAATTCAATGGAGGCAACCTTAATTCCCTAACCCTACAACACTTTCCAACGTCTCCATTTCCATTGGGAAGATCTATAATGTTAACACATTTTATTGGTACCCAACTTTCTATACAAGTACACCAGCCTATCCACAGAATCTTGAAAAGATTGGTTATTAGTATTAGACTTGAAAAGGGTCCATCCCATTCCAAGCAGAGCCTTAGAAAACCCATCCATTGAGTGTATTCTCTCGCCAGTGATTCTTGAAAACAAGCAACTTGAGGTGCAATCCCAGTTGTTATTGTTCAAAGACTCGATTTTTTCAAGTGGGCTGTGATTATTTTTCAAGAAAACCAGCTTGAAGAACCCTCTGGACAGATTGACAAAGAGGCGCAAGTGGGACATGGACGCTGTGGTTAGAGATGGGAATGGCAATGGAGCGGCGTCGTTTCCCAATGACCATGAACACGATGGCCATGAGAAGATGATGTGTGAGAGAGATGGGTTTGGGTGAAGATCCATGCCAATTGCTCTGGCAAGTTTGGCTAATATGTATGTCTTTTACCAATTCTTGGGTGGGATTGAAAAGCATTAGTAGGATTTTGGTTCTTGATTTGGGGATATTACTGCTATTGAAATTAGTATCATCAACATCTTCATGGTGATTATTGTGATTAAAGAAAAACTGATTTTGGGGAAGAAGAAGAGGGTTGGTATCAGAAAGAACCAGTGAGCGAACCAGCTTCAATGGCAGCATCCTCCCCTCTCTCCCTCAAGATGAAAATTTTACTTAGTATTTTTATGTTCTTATTTTAGAAAGAAGAATTTCAACATTTGAGCTCCCAAAAGACGAGTTTTATTTGAGCACATAAGGTGACGCGATTTTAGTTCAAACTTCAGAAAATCGGAGCACAAGAACAAATGAGAGGTCATCTATAGTGTAATTTCAAAACTACACTTCCTACTTGGAGTTTGATTCTTGAGAAAGTGAAACTAGAGCACATTACAAATTAAATAAAAAAAAAAAAAGATTGATCTTATATACGTGTTTACTCGAATGATCATTTTTTCTTTCTTTTAAATGTTTTAATGAATGCTATTTGAATCTTATCATACGTAGTTCAAATTTTATTTTTTGTTCACGATTGAGGCATTTCCTTCCATCCAGGTAGATTAAGAATTATTTTATTTTTGGAAAATTGAAGAAGTTAGATAGAGAACAAATCCATTTGTTTACTAATAAATTGTAATGTAGTTCAAAATTAAATAACAAATGAAAAAGAAAATGATTGTTCTTATATACATGGTTACTCGAATGATCATTTTTTTCTCTTTTAAACATTTTAATGAATGCTACCTGAATTTTTCTATATGCAGTTCAAATTTTATTTTTCATGCATCCCCTTCCATCCATGTAGATTATGATCCATTTCTTCGAAAAGTTTAAGATATCATTAGATAGAGAAAAATGATTTGTTTACATTTTTCCATCAAAAACTCCGCACATTCATGAGCAGTGTCCAAGCAGAGTATTGAATGTAGTACAACATCAAAACTCAAAAGGGACAATAGCAAAGCCTGATCCAACATGGAAGTGTGAATTCTTGACTTTGCTGTCATTGCCTAATCTGCAGTGCACACTCTCTCTTGCCCCTGCCCTCAACACAGGTTACAGAAGGAATTTGTTTCATTTATATTTACAGAGGAATATCAGTATGCTACAATAAATACCAGATCAAGAGAAAAACAAAATAAAACTAATACTCGATCATGATCGAATACGAATATTCCACTGTCAACGCACACAAATAATATACTCTGTGCGTTGATTATGACTACGAGCTAAACTAGCCAATCTCCACGGCTCGTCCCAACCGATCCATTGAATTCAAGTACCCAGATCCACCACCAAGAAGCTACACTGGATTGCAGCACTGGTCTTGTTGTTACACTTTGACCATCTCCTATTAGTGAAACATCATTCTCATAAGCGTATTGTTCTTCTGTCCATCCTCGACTTTTTTTCCGAAAATATATGGGTTATGTATGGTGACAGAACTGGACATACTATTCGGTGAAGTCGAGTTAATCTACCTTGGCAAACATGTCATCTAAGGGACGTACATGATTGGATTCTACATCTAATTAGAAGGGCTCCTGCGTGTACATGAACACATTATCGAACAAAGAAAACTGATCATTGTACTGCATTTGAGAAGTGAAAGGATCATATTGGAAGTCATCCTTGTAATTAAGCTGATAATCAAGGGGTTTCTCGAAGCCATTCCATGTTGGTACGCTTTGGACTTCCTTATCGCCCATGAACTCGGGTGATAATAACGCATGCTCAGAGCTACTCGAGTCAGTGTGTAACTTGAGGACTGATTCAGACGCTTCAGAATGCAAGTAGTTATTCTTCACTAATTGCGGTTCTAGGGCCGGCTGAACTTGTGTTACCTTCCCATTATATATGAAACCATCCAATTTCGGTTTCTGCTCTTCACTATCTGAAAATTGCAATGTCTTCTGATCAACATTGTAATGCTTTTCAAGAGTCCCTTTCTTGTTGTATAGTCGGCACAACACCCAATCATCAAGCTGCCATAGCACAAGAAATAAGAATATTAACGCCTTAGTGTGTCAGGTATGCAGTATTGGACAAAATTGCAAATAACCATAAATCGAGCTGCTATGAGAGATAATTTCGGATTGCCAATAAAAAAGTTTCAATTTCTGCTCCTAAAAGTTCAAGAAATCAAACAATGATTAGAGTTAGTACCCTCAAATTGTTTTTCTTCCCGGAAGATCTGTCGACATTGGCTAGGCGGTATTCATGCATAATCCAATTGGTTTTGACACCTCTGGGAGCTTTCCCAGCATAGAACACCAAAGCCTTCTTTATACCCTGCGGCTTTGGCTTCCCCACCGGCTTATCAGCTCCGGTGGCCTTCCAGTACCCCGTCCGAGCCGCCCGGTTGGGCCGTGAACCATTTGGGTACTTCCGGTCTCTTGGAGAAAAGAAGTACCACTCTTTATCACCATACAAAGCCATACCTGTTTTTCACAATTAATAATGTTCAGATATCAAATAAACTCCATTCAATTCCAAAATTGTTCCTCATAACTATTTACCAAGATTTATATCATTCTAATTCTTGAAAAAACTAAAATTAAATATCATATAAAACCAATAAGAAATTGAAAGAAAACCCAGAAACAGAGAAGGAAAAAAAAAATACCAGGAAGATCCCAAGGGTCAAATTTATAAAGGTCGAGGTCAGCTATAATTGGGACGGCGATTGGCTGCCCGGCACATTTACGGCAGAGATAATGCAACACCAGTTCCTCATCCGTCGGATGGAACCGAAACCCCGCCGGTAAATTCAACTGTTGATCACCACTGTTCATTCGCCTTTTTCTCTTGAAACTTTCTATGATTTTCTCAGAGTTTCCGAAGTGAAAAGGTTGTCTGAATTCTGAAACGTATAATTTGGAACCTCAATGTTCCTTTATATAAGCAGCGCATGTACTGTGTTTCTTGTGGGGTATTGCATTTTGTCCCCGTATGAAAATTCAGAAAAAAGATATTTGCGTGGCGGGGGGCTGCGGTTGGTGTGGGTGCTGGTAGAAGATATCGACGAACTAATCATGCGATGCCACGTGGAAGAGATGTCACTGCTTCCGTCACTGGCAATTGGGAAAGTCGGCGAGACTGGGTTGGCTGAGAATATCAGTAAAACGAATCAAGAAAAGTAGCAAATCCAACCCTACTTCAGTTCACACAATTGTCACGACCAAATAGTAATTTCAAGATGGTCGACTCGCAATCGATAAAGTTTGACAATATAATAGATAAAATTAATCTTTAATTGCTTTTAAATTTTTTGAACGAGTACCATCCTCCAAATTCTCTTAAATTTTTAGTAGACATTTTACAATTTGTGTCTTGGATACAACTTAGATCAAAACTTCTTGATCATTGATACTATACGGGACACAAGCTTGATAGCTTACATCAAATCGAAAAGGTAAACTTCATCAGGATTCTTAACATTTTCACAAGTGTGACACTCGTGTTTCCAACTTACTATTTGTTATATTATTGTCCTTAACCTTTTGAAATAATAGGCCTATGTCCTTGGCTAAATGAAAAAGTTTATTTGAACATTAAATAATCGTGTGATACTCGTATCATGTCAGAGTAAATTGTACAAGATGGCTTCTTTTATTCCAAAACAATGCGATAACCCCTCTCTACTACATCCCATAAGCCAGCCGCATCAGTTCCCTTTATCTGTTTTCTTCCCATGATTTTGAGGACGACTTCAACTTGCATTTAAAACACATATTTGATAAAAATTATCACCGTTCATGAACTATTTTTTTTGTTATGTGCGAACATATATGTTTCAATTTGAAAATATTAAGGATATGAAAACAATAACTAGTGCGTAGAGAACATAAATGTCACACTAGAAAAGATCGATGACCTTTGATGAAATCTTTACCCACTCGAAAAATCACGTTGGTCACGAAGGTGCAACGTGCTTTGAAAATAAGAAAAAGAAAAAGTGAAATATGGTAGAATGCTTGGACTATTTTTGGGCAAGGATTTTATTGACACGTCATTACGGTCTGATGGCGTTATCCACTTTATGTATTTCACGTGGACATTTATCAATTAGATAAAATGTTTTTGTCAAAATTAATTAGTGGTTGGCGGCTGGATTTTTCAATTTCTTCCAATTTTTATATACTAGTCATATTTGAACTTGCATTACACGTTATTTTAAAGTACTCTAGCAATGCTTACTTTGCTTTAAAAGTAATAATTGATACCAATTTGTTAAGAGTATTTGATAAGTTTCAAACGGATTAAAGAAAATAAAATTTAGGATAATTTAAGAGAAGAAAAATGTACTCTCAAAACTTAATTTCCATTATCCAAATTAGTTCTGTAAAAGTAATATTTGATACAAATTTGTTGAGAGTATTTGATGGTCTCAAATGAACTAAAGAAAGTAAAATTCATGACAGAAATTTAAGATATGAAAATTGTACTATCAAAATTTAACTTTTATTATTCAAATTTTTTTTATGACGAAATACTACAAATGAACAATATTTTTTATACTACATTTGGTACATAGAATTAATTGCTAATACATTAATTTAAACACTCATTAAAATTCCTAAATGCATGAATGGAAATAAATTCATTTTTAATAATTCTAGATTCATGCAGATCAAGATTCATCAAATCAAGAATTATTGAGTCTAGATGAATGTCAATGTTAATTAATTAATAATTAATAATACGAAATTCATACATGACAAGAATTTTCTAGTATTTATTACATATTAAAAACGAAAAATAAAGTATTATCGAAATAATTGAACTGTAGTAAGGTTAAAATGGGCCAAAAAATGATTCTCACGTGATGTAATATTTAATATATTATAGATGTTTTGACATTGAACCATTTGGGCTTGAAGAAAAATATGGTCATGTCTTTTCGAATAAGGGATTCTTATCCTCATTTTGAACTTGCACGACAAAATTAGATTTTGTCAAAATTTAAATTTTTAGTAAATTTGGATAAAAGTTAATGATATATATGATTAAAAAATTAAAAAGAAGTTCTAAGTCCACATGTGGTGTTGCATAAATTTAATCACAAAATGGAATTTATTCTTAAGTTATACAAATGCTGGTATCAAGGTTTGGATTCAAATTGCGGTGGCGGGGTGCAGAGAAGGGTTTGGAGTTTTTTTGTTGGGGGATGATTGTGGTTGTTGTGGTTGTGGTGGAGATGGAGATGAAGATGAAGATGAAGATGAAGATGGAGGTTGTGATTTTTTATGGTGGTTTTTGAGGTATTTTTGTGGTGGATTTTGAGCTAGTGGTAGTACTGGCGATGGGTGGTGTAGGTGCTGATTATGGTGCTGGTTTTGGATTGAGCTGGATTTGAATAAATACGGTTTGTAACTAATAAATTGGGTTAATCTATAACCAATAAATAATTTGTGACCAATATAATAGGTAATTTGTGACGTTGATGCAATGACCTGTGATCTGTACACAATGACCCGTGACATGTGACTTGATAACATGTCACTTCTTTGTGTAATTGTTACACGTCACAGACCAAATAGAATTTGTCATAGATCACTGATTTATATTTATAAGTCAATATTAATTGGTCATATGTAGTTTATAGGTCACGGGTCACCCTTCACAAATTACATATCATACTATTAGGTAACATATTTTCACATGTCAATATTAATTGTTCACAGGTTATAATTCACATGTTACATGTCATGTTATGAAGAAGATGATCAGTCGCCGACGATCTCTTTAGATTTTATCTTTCCTCCGACGAAATTATTTGGATGCCGATAACTACGAAAGTGGATGCTGGCGAGTGGTAGATGTCGACGACTATAAGAGGAGATTGTGGCAGGATGGATGCTGTGAAAGTGGTCAGATTGGAGAGAAATTAATATTACTTTGTAAATAGTTGTTTATTTAATTAATAAAATCTAATTACCACTCGATTTTTGAAAAGTTAAACTTAAATTTGCACAGGCTTATATTTAATGTTTGAATTATGAGTTTTTCCCTTTAAATATATAGTTCAATTTGATCAAATCCATGGGCGGATCCAATTGAGCTGGTCCGAGCCTTAATCCGTGTCCAAATTAAATTGCAGTCAGTGTGCTCATTTTCCCAAGTCCACAGCCATAAAATCCAAACCATTGGTTAAGTTCTAACTCAAAAGTGAGCAGCTTTCCGATTTATCAAAATTTAATAGTTAAGTTTTGCACCACGAACTTAAGGATTGATTAAGCAATCCAGTGCCATTAGGTCATCTTCATCACTTGTTTATTATTTTGGTTCAGATGATACCACTCACCACATAGTAGCCTCACATGCAACCCCGACTAACTCAAATAGCAAAGATAAAATCAGTCAGACCAAAGCAGCCATTGACCACAGAAAGCCTCATCTGGTCCCAGTTGATCTTTGAAAGTTCAATCCTACTCCAGGAATCAATAGGGTCCCTCTGTTTCCCATTAAATCGGAATAGGATACACTCATTTAGTTTGATTTTTCATACATAATGTTAAAAAAAATAATAATAATAAATCGATGACGTATGTTCGTATTAATCTAGTGATGTTTTTCATGATTTTGACACTGCGTTAAAATTTTAAATTGCGTCCATTTTTAATAGCTTAAATTTGGTTATCGTTTTTGTTTATCGTCAAAAAAAATTATTACTTAAATGGACTTTTGACAAATATATGAATTTGCATGCACTACGAATGAGTGGATGAGGTGGATAACAAATAGATAACACCTATATATGTGGATCCCATTAAATCCCTATCCTAATTACAAATGGGAATCATAATCTTTGCTTACTAACACTGATTAATGAATTCTTTAAAGGTCTAAGTGCGATGAATTTGATAATCCACTTTTTTGGGTTTTTTCTTTTCTTTTCTTTAATTAATATAGTTGGTGCAGCCGACTTATGTTTGACCATTAATCTACTTTCTTATATATTATCACTTTCCTCGAACGTGTTCATAGTTGAGTCTAACATTACATCATAATTTAACATTAGTATCTTTTGGGATATAAAGTGAATGATTAATAGATAATTCAAAGGTCTATAGTTGACTTTTCTTGAGCTAAATATTGTATCGTCTAAAGATATTTAAAATGACGTACTAAATATATATAATTGTCGTCGTGCGTATTTTCCAAAAAAAAAAAACTTGCATTTTGCAAGATTTATAGATTGTTTGAGCTTAAACTACAAGTAAAAAACCCAACCTTGTAATTGTAATAGTAAGAACCCTAATGAAATTGCAGTTAAGAACCAAAATCACTAACCCTAAATTCTAATTATTTCATTACAACCTGGTTTTCTTCTTCGTTTCATTCAGTTTGGTTCCTGCGTTTCATACCCCACGCAGAACAAAAAAGGATCCATCCATGACAATCACTTGGAACTTCGAAAGGATTCATTACATCAAAAATGGCCTTTTGCAATACGCAAAATGCAACATTCGTTGATTAAATGTTACTAAATGATCTATCGCAACATTTTAGTAAGTAAATATTGCTATTGGCTAACATAATTGAGCTTTCACAACATTTAAGTTTAGGTTTTTGCAATGTTTTTTGAACGTTGTTGAAATCTAATTTTATAGCAACGTTCAGGATCTGTTGTTAAAACTCTCAATATAACATTTTACAACGTTTATTGACTGTTGCGAAAAGATTACTTTTTACAACGTTTTTTAATTGTTGCAAAAAATTACGTTTTTCGAACGTTGCGAAAAGTTCACTTTTGGCAACGTTTTTTTGAATATTGCGAAAAGTTTTCTTTTGGCAACGTTTTTTAAAGGTTACGAAAAGATTACTTTTGGCAACGTTTTCTGAATGTTGTGAAAAGTTTTGTACTTTTTTTTCAAATTAAATTATATACGGATTCAAATAATAGAAACCAAAAATAACCCAAATCCTAGACTAATTCACGCCTCCCTCTCCAACAACATCCCTCCATTCGTGTATCTCTTCTCCTTTCGTGTTCTTTTCTTCTCCTCCTTATTTTCTTCTCCGTGTTCTATTCTTTCTCCTTCCCTGTTATTTCTTCCGCCTAAACCTTCCTCTTACCTTTTCCAATAATGAAGGTAATTTGGAGCTTTTGTTCAAACAGGAATCGCAGCCGTCATTCAATAGTCATCCAAATTTCTTAAAATTTTCCCAAATTGCGAATTTGACGTCTCTGATTGCCGCTTCTACTCCCTCTCCAAACCCAGGTAATTTGTGGTTTATGTGGTATGTAATAATCATTTTTAGTTGAATTAGCCATCAGTCATTCAATCCCCTTTCCCCGTTCAATCAGTAATTCAACTAATTTTTTTTCTTTTGCTTTGATGTTTCTTCTCCTTTTTAGGAAAAAATTTGTTGCAGATCTGCTATCTAGTTCGATTGAAGCGCAATGATCGATTCCTAGGGCTATCTTTTCTCATTTCATTTTCTTTTAACACAATTTATCGATTATGATTCCTGTAATGAGGTAATGGTTTTTGTTGAAACTGTTCTTGGTGGATCATATATTTCTTTCTAATTATCATGATCAACATTTGAATTGTGGAAGTAGATAAACAATTAGATTATTGCACTGTGCCGCTGTGGTGTTAGAACGTAGTTCATGGCAAGTGAACGGGGTCGTGAACAAGTAATATAATGATGTGTAGAGTGTCGAACTCACGAAAACTATGTAATGATCAAGTTAAAACTATTAATACCCTTAATGGAATAGCAAAATTTAATTTTAACTAATTAATATCTAATTTAGTAACTACTTCAAAAACTAAGTAAAGACTTATCAAATTTGTGAGATGTATTGTTGACGGGTAAAATACTTGCTTGTTATCAAATTTGTGAGATGTATTGTTGACGTGTAAAATACTTGCTTGTTAATCCGTTTTCAATTCAATAACTTAGAATAATTATTTGAAATCATGCTTGTTGGTTAATGTTCCTATTTTAATTAAATGCTTCTCTCGATAGCAATTAAATCTATTCCCTTTATGCGACATTCCTATCTCTCGATGGAAAATACGAACATGATAAATGTATTAACGAACTAGAACATCTTTATCAACCATGCAAAGTATAGGGGTATATCTCTATCATCTATCAAACCTCACAATGTTTATTCCTATGTGCTTAAATCATTGTCTCTCTCGATAACAATAAAATTTACAAACAATTGAACTATTGGCCAAATAATTGAAAAGACGATAAAAACAATAATAAACATTCAGACACTTAATCAAATTAATATCATTCTATTTATTCAAATAAAAAAATGTCATAACAATGGTTCATCACATCCCAACAATGTTTAGTTTAGCCTAACATGTTGAAATTACAAAAAATCATGTTTAAGTGAAAAAAAACATTTTGAATCTCTTTAATGGTTTCTTGACGAATTGAGAAAATGAAGACGAATTTTGAAATCTTGAATCTCTTTAATGGTTTCTTGACGAATCTTCAGTTGCACTTTCTGTTCTTTGCCCAAAAATCAAGTTGGATATTCACTGAATGAATTCTTCCAATCCCTCTTTTAATTTCTCACAAAACTATTGATTTCCTCTCTTTTTTATGATAAATATTGGCATATTATATGAATATCAGAGGCTTCCCATATGTATTCTGCTCTTATGTGTTTGAGGATTCGAAAATTGGTTGAAAATCACGTCCAAATTGATTTCCAAAAGAGTTCTAATCGAATAAGGAAAGTTGTCTTCATGAACGAATTTTTTTGTCTCTGCATAGTAGTTAGTATTTTTACCATAACTTTCTCTCTTGATATCTAATTGAAAAGATTCAAAGTGTGTTGAAAAGCTAGATCAAAGGGCTACGACTTCTCTAGAGATATAATATTTCCAATTCGAATGTTTACTATGCTAAATATAGGTCCAATATTAGACTAAAAATCTAGAATATAACTTGTGCGATTAAAAATTGATTTTGATCGTATTCCATTCCTTTTTGAGTTCTAATTTCATCCAATTGTCTCCTAAAAACCTTCAAAGTATATTCTTGTGTCCGAATCAACTATTAAATAATTATAATTTGATCCTCAAACTTTGGATATTGCCCATTTTCACCATTTTTCGCTTCTTTCTTTCGATTCCTCGTTCAACCATTGAATTTTACTTATATAACATAATATACAACAATTTGAGATATATTTTGTCAAAAAATATCAAATATCGCTATTTTAAACCCCAAATAAGCGTTTAAAATACACTTATCACTTCCTATTTCGAAAGTACTTTTAGGAGAAGTCATATTGGATCAACTTCTTCATATTGGATCAAATTCTTCCAAAAGTTCTAGTAATTAGAAGAATTACTTTCATAAAATTAATTAAACAGGTCCAAAAGCAACTTTTGGATCTTAAAATTCCTTTTGAATTTTTAAAAATCATATCAAATAGGTCCTAAATGAGTTCGAAAAGTGAGCTTATATTCCTAAAATGGTGATATACATTCATTAATTTTCCATTTTTTTTAATTATAGTGAGACCACTTAATGTGCATAATGCTAATTTTTTTCATCATACAAATCAATATAGGATCATTAAAATATTTTTTATAGCAAATAATGTTGTCTTGAGTCATTAACAGTGTAAAAGGTGCATGTAATGATTGTAAAAACTCATTTATTACTTCAATACTATATAAACATCCAGATACTTAATCAAATTAATATCATTCTATTTGATTAAGTATCTGGATGTAATCAAATTAATATCATTCTATTTATTCAATAAAAAAAGTCATAACAAGGGTTCATCACATCCTAACAATGTTTAGTTTAGCCTACATGTTGAAATTACAAAAAATCATGTTTAAGTGAAAAGACATAACCCGATTTTTTGATTAATTGAGAAGATGAAGATGAATCTTGAAATCTTGAATCTCTTCAATGGTTTCTTAATGAATCTGCACTTGCGCCTTCTTTTCTTTACCTAAAAATCAGGTTTGAATCTTCACTTAATTGAATTCTTGCAATTCCCCTTCAATTCTCTCATAAAAAATTATGAATTCCCCTACTTTAATGATAATAATTGATGAGCATTGGAGCAATATATGAATATTAGAGGCTTCCCATATGTATTCTACTGTTATGTATTTGTAGGAGTCGAAAATTGGTTGAAAGTCACGTTCAAATTGGTTTTCAAAAGAATTATAATCGAATAAGAAAAATTATCTTCGCGCGCAAATTTTTTTGTCTCTGCACAACAATCAGTATTTTGATCATAACTTTTTCTCCTGATATCCGATTAAGAAGATTTAAAGTGCATTTGAAATCTAGCTCAAAGGGTAACAACTTCCCTAGAAATAGAATTTTTCCAATTCAAATGTTTACTATGTTAAAAATGTGTCTTAATATTCAGATAAAAGTTTGGAATATAACTTGTGCGATTAGAAATTGATTTTGATAGTATTCCATTCCATTTTGAACTCTAATTTCATCCAATTATCTCCTAGAAATCTTCAAAATATCTTTTTGTGTCTAAATCAACTATTGAATAATTACAGTTTGGTCCTCAAACTTTGAATTTTGCCTCTTTTTCACCAATTTTTGCTTTTTTCTTTCGATTTTTCGTTCAACCATTGAGTTTTACATATATAACATAAAATATAACAATTTAGGATATATTTTGTCAAAAGAACTATCAAATATCGCTATTTTAAACCCCGAATAACATACACTTATCATATCACTTTATACATTTATACATATGTATTAGAAGATTGTCTGCATTTTTGTTGTATGTTTATGTCCAATTGTAAGCTCTCCGATGAATTCATGGTACGTAGTGTAGTGAGTTAATAGATCATGCTGGTTAACAAAGATACAATTTCATCTTCCAAGTTAAGTCTTCAACTTAAGTCTTTATATATATATATATATATGAAAGATTGATCCTATGTTAGATTTTATTTTGGGAATTGTTAACTATTTGATTAATACGATATCTTGCTGCGTTAATAAATAATTAGATAAGTCTTTTAATCTGGTAATAGTGCTGACATCTTAGATTCTTGTAGTAATTAGCTTATGGAATGATAAAGAAAAAAAAATCAAAGAAATACCCTTGTAATTCATTTGTTGAAGCTGGTGCACTGCTGTTAATATGGTCTTCTAATGTAAGTGCCTTTTTTTGTGCCTTCTCCAATAATTAATTGAACTTCAGTTGTACTTGTACCTGTTTACAAAACTGGTGCTGGGTGATTTTCTCAAGTTAGACAAAGATAAAAAACGACTATGAATGGTAATTATTAATATCACTTATGGGGTATTATTCTTTTCATTTTGACAATTTCAGTTTTTTTGGTTAGTAAGGATAGTTAAATCATTATCGTTGGAATGGAAGTTTCCGTCCCTGCTTACTTGATTGTGTTGTGTTACATTTTACTCAATTAATGCACAGACAGAAAATCACACCCCAGAATACACGATGCAGTAATCGAAAATAACAACAAATATGTTCACCCAATTCGACAAAGCCTAATATGGGGGCTTAGAGGTAAACCGAGTATGTCACTTTGCAAGAACCATAAAAAATTATCAATACACAACCAAGACTCGGACATTGACCCTACATACGGTCATCGATCCACAAACCGGATCTCCCAAACAATCTACACTACATAAATTAGCAACTTCACAGCCACAAATAGGTGCAGGTTTACCGGTTTAATTTGAGTTCAAATTAAACTCGAATTAAACCTAAAACGCTGAACACAATGTAAATATTACAATCAATAACAAAGGCTCAAGTCTGATTTACTATACTAAACACCAGATTAACACAATTCCAAGATTTGAATGGAAAGCACGAAGAAACCCTCAGAATCGCCTTAGAGAGAACGGAGTTGAAAAGAACCGTATGAGAGAACCAAGGGGATGAAAAGTGATGGTACAGTAGCCTTTGGTGAAATATATACTCTCAACCTCAGCCTTAGATTTAATCCAACGACCCAAAGACGCTCCAAAGAAAAACAAATCCGAGTGAGGTCCAAGTGACCAATAAAATCATGCCAAGTGGATAGCTTAGTTAAAAACGCATTTTCACTTATAAAACCGGGTTTAAGAACCACAATTCACAATCTTCACTTGGTTTTGAAACCTCTCACTCTCTCTAGTTTCTACATTGCATAGCACGGGTATTTTACCCTACATCATTGCCTAGGTACCTGCAAAAAATTAATCAATATCAATATGCCGTAAAGATAAACAAATTCTAAACTTATTCAAAGGCAAAATTTTGGTTCCCATATCAGATGGATTTACATCAGTATGAATTTTTTTCAAGTATAATCTCACCACATGCAATTTTCTCACGTATGTAATGGAACTTCACCTCAATATGCTCGGATCTTTCATGATAAACATGATTTTTGCATAATAGTAAAGCATTTTGACTATCAGTGAAAATAGTAGGTGTCTCATGTAAAAAATTCAACTCTCCCAAAATTTCCTTTAACCAAATACATTCTTTTATAGATTTAGCTATTGCCACATATTCAGATTCTGTACTGGATAATGTGACAATAGGTTGAAGTTGTGACTTCCAAATTATACAATTATCACCAACTGTAAAGAAATATGCAGTAGTAGACTTACTTTGGTCTTTATCTCCAACGAAATCAAAGTCTACATACCCTTTCAATGTTAATGGATCATATCCCTTCTTAAACAACAAACCTACTCTAAGTGTTCCAACTATATATCTCAACAACCACTTTAGCCCAGCCAAATGAGGTTTCCCCGGATTAGATATAAACCTAGTTCAAAAACTGATAGAATATGCCAAATTAGGCCAGTTGTAACCATAGAAAACATGATAGATCCTATGGCATTAACATATGGAATGTTCTTCACATCTTTAAATTGGACATTCGGCTGAAGAGAGGATCATGTGGGCAGCAAGGGGAACATTCACAAACTTAGCTTCTTTCATGCTAAATTTGATTATAACTTTATTTAAGTATGTTTCTTGAGATATAATCAATATATTTTCTTTCATGTTACTGTTAATAACCCTTTCCAAAACTTTCTTGGTATTCTCTAAGTTTTTCATATCAATTTCAGATTTTAGGAGATTCTTAAACCTTAATATCTCAGCTTTGCTAGAGCTAGCTAGCAATATATCATCTACATATAGAAGTAGATACACCTCATTGCCAGCTTTAATATTGTTATAGTACACGCAATGATCATATTCACTTCTCCTAAAAATCAGTCTTCAATACATATGTGTCAAACCTTATGTACCACTGTCTAGGGTTTTATTTAAGTCCATACAGTGATTTTTGCAACTTGCACACAAAGTCAAATTTTCCTTTTTCCTCAAAACATTGGAGTTGACTCATATAAATGTCCTCTTCTAACTCCCCGTGTAAGAAAGTAATTTTGACATTTAATTGTTCAAGCTCCCAATTGAATTGAACAACTAGTGCAAGAATCAATCTTATTGTTTTATATTTGATTACAGGGGAGAAGATTTCATTATAATCAACACCTTCCCTTTGAGTGAAACCCTTGGCTACAACTCTTGCCTTATATCTCAAAGGATCAGTAGAATTAATTCCTTCATTGACTTTGAAAATCCATTTACATTGAACAATTCTCCGAGTTTCTGGTTTCTTAAAAAGTTTCAATGTTTTATTATCAATTAAGGATTTTATTTCCTCCTTCATAGCCTCTTTCTACTTTTCAGTATCAGAACTATTGATAACTTCTTCATTAGATGAAGGTTCTGAATGTTCTAGAGATTCAACGGAGATGAGAGCAACGTCAGTCAAATTATTTATTTCATATCTTGGATTTGGTCTAATTTGTCTCATTTCTCTATCTCTGACCAATTGATAATCTTGAATGCTAATTTTATTTGTGGGGATATTTGTGTTCTCAATTTCAGTTTCAACCTCAGCTTGAGTTACATCTACTTTACCTCCATCCGTGTTAACAATATTTTCATCAGATTGTTCAACATTGGCTTCATCATTTTCAGGTTGAGTGTAACTGAGTCTAGCTAACTTCACCTCAATCTGTGAAGTATTCTCTTTGATTTGATCTTTAAAATTATCAATTTTATTTTTCAAACATAACATTTCAATTTCATTAAATACTACATTCCTGCTATTAATGATCTTAATGTCTTGTACACCCAACACCTATACCCTTTCACCCCTTCAGGGTGCCCGAGCATAATACATTTAGTGGCTCTAGGATCTAACTTTCCCTCAATCTGATATGTATATGCCACACATCTAAACACTCTAATATGAGAAAGGTTTGGGGACTTCCCAATCCAAAGTTCCTATGGAGTCTTAAACTCAATAGAACTGCATGGAGATCTATTTATAAGATAAGCAGTTGTAGTCACAGCCTCAGCCAAAAACCTTTAGCTAATCCAAAACTGGTCAGCATATACCTAAATTTATTCATTAGCGTTCTATTCATTCTTTCAGCGACCCCGTTTTGTTGAGGTGTTTGTTTAACAATCTTGCGTCTTATAATCCCCTTTTGTTTATAGAAGTTATCAAACTCAGAATTACAAAATTCCAAACCATTATCAGTCCTTAGAGTTTTTAACTTTTTATCAAGTTGATTTTCCACCATCTTCATCCAAGTTCTAAATCTTTGAAATGTCTCAAATTTATTTTTTAATGTATAAGTCCATACCTTTCTTGAGTTAATCATCAACTATAGAAAGGAAGTATTTATTTCCTCCAAAGGTGGGTTGACTTTCTGGTTCCCATAAATTTGAGTGGACATAATCTAGGGGCCTAGAGGCGGTATGTAACCCAATCTCAAAGCTCACCCTATGTGATTTTTCCTACACACATGTTTCACAAAATTCAAGAGGTTCAATCATATATTTCCCAAGTAGTTTTTTTTACTTAGATAGTTCAAACCGTTATTTCATATATGTCCCATTCTGTTATGCCATAATTCAGACTTGTTTTCAATTATGGTCAAAAATTTTGCATCTTGAGAAGTAACAGTCTCTCCCATAAGATAGTACAATTCATTTCTTTTAGGTCCCTTAAGAATTACCAAAGATCCCTTCATCACTTTTAAAGTGTTATTATCTGACTTGAAAGAGTGTCCCTCATATTCAAGAATTTCCAATTAGGTAAGATTTCTATTAAGATTTGGAACATATTTTACATTCTTTAATTGTCTGACAATAATGTCACCAATACCAAGAAACTCTGAGAGTTATTATCAGCCATATACACTTTCTTGGGTTCAACTTTTTTTTTTAATCGGGTAGGTTCAACTTCTTTGTAATTATTAAACCATGACATATTAGGACACATATGTAATGTACACCCTGAATCCAAGATCCAATCCTTATCAACTTCTTCATCTGACACAATCATCACAAGAAGGCTATCTAATTCAGAACATACGGCTGAATTATTCAATTCATCATTATTATGACCTTATGTTTATTCTTCCATTCAAAGTAATCTCTCTTAAAGTGACCTAATTATTCACAATGATAACACTTGTTATTGCTTTTATCTCTTGATTTAGATCTTCTCTTAGATTTGGATTTGAATTTTCTGTTGTTGAAGTTATTTTCTTTCTTCTCAGTTCTCCATCTCACAAACACGCTCTTCTCTCTTGTACTTATTTTAGATTTTTTCTTGATCTCCAATTCTCGAGATCTCAAAGCATTAGTGACAATGGTTTGTGTTAGGGCATCTCTTGAGTATTTTATTGCATTCTTTATATCCTTAAATGAATCAGGTAAGGAATTAAGGAGAATTATGGCAAAGTCTTCATCATCAAATTTCTTTTCATTATGAGCAAGGCTCTTAACTAGGATACTAAAATCACTCAAATTAGCTTCCAAATTCTTTCCATTATCCATCTTAAAGCTAAACAGTTTCTCTAAGAGGTAGATTTTATTTGGCAATGTCTTAGTTAGAAACAAAGCATCTAATGCAGTCCACAAGTCCCTAGGGGTGGTATGATCGTCAACTTGTGTTACTATATCATCAAACGTGTGCAATATAATAGAACGGTATGCTATTTCATTTGTATCTAGAATTACGTCAGGCGTAGCTTTCAATTCATTAGAAAAAGTTGTAGGATCATCAAGGGCTTTAGAAACCCTTTGTTAGATCAAAATAGCCCTCATTTTTTACTTCCAAATCGAGTAATCTCCCTTTCCATCAAATTGTGATAATTCGACATTCGAACCCATCACAAATTCTGTAAAATGGTGGTTATTACTTGTGGACATAAGTGGCTTTCAATTTGAAAATCACTTAAGTTGCAGAAAAAGTTTTGAAATTTTTTTTTTCGTGCAAATTATGACAAGTAAGTTGAACTCAGAATGAAACACAACACATTTAAAATATGCAGAGATTGAAGCAATAACAGACAATCAATCTCAGAGTTATAACAGTTATTACCAATAACTCAGATTGAATAAATTGAAAATAAACCTAAACGTGCTCATATTACTGTCAGCCAATTTATTCAGATTCTTAAATAAACTAAATCACAATATATTAACAGATTTACAAATTAATATTCAGCATGTAAATCAAGATACTGGACAGAAAGTAATTGGAACAATCACACCAAAAATACTGTATATAATAGTATTTAAAATTTCACTTTGGTTTAGGAGAATTGGATCCAATTCAGAGCCGGATTCAAGAACACCTAAGCCACCAAGGACCTCAGTTCAAAATGATTTCAGTAAACTACACATTTGAAAAAACGTATCAATACGAAAAGAAACTGAAAACTGAATCAAATTACCTTACCTATAGCCTTAGCAGGCTCTGATATCAATTTGTTGGGTTTATTTAACCCAGTTAACACATAGATAGAAAATCACACCCCAGAACACACGATGTAGTAATCAAAAATAACAACAAATATGTTCACCCAATTCGGCAAAGCCTAATCTGGGGGTCTCAGAGGTAAACCAAGTCCATCACTATGCAAGAACCATCAAGAAAGAGTGAATCATCAGTACACAACCAAGACTCAAACATTAACCCTACATACGATCATCTATCCACAAAACGGATCTCTCAAACAATCTACACTATATAAATCAGCAACTTCACAGCCACAAATAGGTGCAGGTTTACCGATTTAATTTGAATTCAAATGAAACTCGAATTAAACCTAAAACGCTGAATACAATGTAAATATTACAATCAATAACAAAGACTCAGTTCTGGTTTTCTATACTAAACAGTAGATTAACACAACTCCAAGATTTGAATGGAAAGCACGAAAAAACCCTGAGAATCGCCTTAGAGAGAACGGAGTTGAAAAGAACCGTATGAGAGAACCAAAGGGATGAAAAGCGACGGTACAGTAGCTTTAGGTGAAATATATTCTCTCAACCTCAACCTTAGATTTAATCCAACGGCCCAAAGACACTCCAAAGAAGAACAAATTCGGGTGAGGTCCAACTGACCAATAAAATCATGTCAAGTGGATAACTTAGTTAAAAATGCATTTTCACTTGTAAAACCGGGTTTAAGAACAACAATTCACATACTGTCTTCTGTAATGAAAGTGCATTTTTGATAAATGGTAATTTAAGTGTCTGCCCCTGCTTTCCTGAGTGCCTTAGGTATGTGAGCACAAGTAATTTCTATTGATCAACCAATTACAATTTCATTATCTGTGGTTTTCGACTTTCTTCGTTGGTAAAATTAGTTGATAATCTGATAACTTCTTATGTTTTATCATTACTTGAGAGGGATGTATGTTTTCATAGCTTTGTAACTGGTCTTTTACAAATGAGCATAGATGATGTTGGCATTTTAGCTTCCCTAGAGCTCAAAAATGAACCAAGCTACCAACTTATGAAGATTGAGTTTTATTGTAAGCATTCATACTTAATAATATGCATTAAGATAAAGAAAAATGCAATTTAGGGTGTTTTTTATTCTATAAAAGTGACTTCAGAGACTGACCTTGAGCACCGGGTAAAATTTCTGTTGTAACATGATATAGAAAAATGCAATTTAGGGTGGTTCCAATCTTTAGTTTCAAAGCACGGAATCCTCCTTGAACTGATAACGAAAAAATCAGAAGATCTCAATATTGTGCAGGTTGGATGGTTCCATTACTTATGTTTATCTTTGTTGAGTGTGGATTACATTCCATGTTGTTCTTGGCTTCAGTTGATGTGGTTTTCTTTTTTTTTTTTTTTTTTTTTTTTTGATCTATTTGTTACAGACTAATTGATTGCGCTTGTATTTATGCCTATATTGTGTGTTTCTTAAAAGAATCTCATTTGTTGAAAACTCTTGTAAAGTAAAAAACTTATGATCTAACTTTAGAAGCTTCATTTCAATAGAGATACAAGCCATGCAATTTGTTTCGTATGTTGGCTTTGTTAAGGTTCCCTTTTAAATTATGTTGTTAGGAATTCGAATTGAAGAAACAAACTGAATTTGAAGCGTAAGCAAAAGAGATGGAATTAAAGAAAGCCAAAGAAAGAGCATTTGATCCAGTGCTTAGGAAGGTAAAAGAGAGACTAAATAAGAATTAAGACTGTAAAAGAAATTGTCATTGAATCTAAGAAACAATTAGATGATGCAATTTGAATGTATGAATGTTAAGGGATTCTACTTACTTGTGTTAAAAATCGCTGAGAAGAAAATTAAAAATGTCGATAGTGCAGTTTTACTCACTACTTAGGGTTTATGGTATTTCTTTCCTTTTTGTTTTTTGGAAATGTATTGAAATTTTAGACTCTTCTAAATTTTGGATCTGAATTTTGTATGAATATTGATACATTTTGGAGTACAATTAATAATGATTATTTGATTTTGTGGTTGATTTGTACAAATTATTGTATAACTAAGAAAAATGTAAAATAAAAAAAATTGTAAAATAACATATGGCAACGATAAAAAATGTTGCAAAAAATAAAGATATAAGCATAAACAACAAGCAAAAAAGTTGCAAAACGTTATTAGCAACGTTCAAAAAAATGTTGTGAAAAAGTTATAGTAACGATCAAAAAAGTTGCAAAAAGATTATGGCAACACTCAAAAAACATTGCAAAAAAATTATTCGCAACGTTCAAAAAATATTGCAAAAAAGTTATGACAACACTAAAAAAACGTTGCAAAAAGGTTATTCTCAACGTTCAAAAAAGTTGTAAAAAGAATATGGCAACACTAAAAAAAAGATTGATCTACAACAATATCGATATTTGCAACAGACTAAAAAACGTAGCAAAAGATTTTCAGCAACGTTTTTTGATCGTTGCAAAAGACTGTTTTTGTTGTAGTGATTGCTAGATATCAAGGCAGGAAATATGAAAAATGAAGAACAAAAAGCGAAATAGGTATTACTCGATTTGCGATTATGTTTTATTAAACCCTTGTGACATCGTGTTTAGAAGAAAAATTGATGGTCATGTGGTTCCTTATAACTAATCGATGTGTAGTTATCTAAAATTGTGGTTTCAATTGGTTGCGATGAATCATGTTTAGAAAAGAATTGATGGTTCATTGCTAATAAGCAATGTGGAGTTTCCTGAATTGTGGATTCACTTGATTGTGACGAATCATGTTTCCCAAAATGTCATTATAAAACTTCATGATAATTTTTGTGATTTTTACAATCTATTAAATTAGGTAACTAACTTCTACTTAATTATTCTAATTTATTTTTCCATTTAATAGTTCAAAATGTGGCAGCGGCAATACTTTCTAGGATTCTTGTAATTTACAAGATTATAGTTGATTTTGCTATAAAATTGCAGGATATTGATGATTATTTGGCCTTATGAGAATACATATATGAGTCCTAAGTACTCTAGAAAAGTATATTTTACTCTGATTGTAATTTTCATTTAAAACCCTATAAATATGAGGTCTTGCTTCTCAATAAAATACACATTTATAACACATTATCAGCACGAAGGAGCTCATCCAAAATAGAGAGAAAATTCAAAATCAACGCTGCAAAAAAATTTGTAAAATCTAAACTACATGCAACAACTATGATCAAACATTAATATATTAGTAACTTTGGTCCAATCGTCATGAAATTTGGACAACAAGTTCACAACTTATTGCTCTTCAAATTCAATGGTTAAGATCAATATCAAAAGGTTTATTTGTAAAAAATCGCTATGAGAATAATAACAAATTTTGAATTGAGTGGAAGCTCGTGAATTTAATTTTGTATTTAAAAAAAAAAATTGAGAATACTTAAAGTCATCTAAATCTATTTCAATTCTTAAATATTGTGTCGTTATTCTTGAAGAATAACGATTTTATATTCAATCAATATTTCAGAAGAATAGTGTATTGTTTGGCTCGAAAAGTAATACAATTTGTTAATATCATTATTCTATACGAATATTGTATCGTTTATAAATAAACTAAAATCTATTACTCTTGAAGTAAATATCTCATTGTATTCCCCGAAAAAGCACGAATAATCGACTCATCGAAGAAAAAAAATATTTTTTTATTTGATTAATATTCAAGAAAAATATAGATTTATCGCTCCTAAAGAGCATAACATTCAGTGTTTCAACATTCTCAAATAATATTATATTATTACTTCTGAAAAAATATAATTCTTGAAATACTAATAAGTTTTTAAATGAATCCTTTAGATATCTATTTAGCAAATAGTATAACTACACACACAGTTCTTCAAGATAAAAAGTACTTCTTAAAATTTACATTAATAAAAAATATTGTTAATATGATATCAGGTACATCGGATATTGCTGAAAGTTTTGAAAGAGTTTGTATTATCTTACCAAATAAAACGAACATATATAATGATGATGCAATTTATTCAAGCAAGTCCTAAAGAAAATTGTTTATTTTTAAAGATATTCGCCACTATGGAAATTACATTGAAACGATGCAAGAAAATAATATTGGATACTTTGCATGACTTCTTTTATATCTGACCAGAAATAGATAAAAGAAAAACTCCTGTCACTCCCATCCGATAGGTATTATACATTTATTAAAAAAATGATTGAATTAAACATTATCACAAACTCAAAGTTTATTGACCCAAAATTTTTATATTTTGGCATGATTCACTTGGACATCTAGGAGCAATAATAATGTATCGAATAATAAACAACTCACGTGGATATCTTCTAAAGAACCAAAAAATTCTTTTATCTAATAATTATCCATATGATGCTTGTTCGTTATGTAAGTTAGTCATTAACTACAAAGATTAATATTGAATCTCCAACATTTTCGAAAAGAATTCATAGAGATATATATGGGTTAATACATTCACCATGTAGACAATTTCGTTATTTTATAGTTTTAATTGATTATTCTAATAGATGATCACATTTCTGGTTACTTTCTAGTAGGAATGTAGTTTTTGCTAGATTTTTCGCCTAAAATATAAAATTACAAGCTCAATTTATCAATTATTCATTCAAGACAATTCGTCTTGATAATGTTGATAAATTTAGATCACTAGTATTAAATGAGTACCGTATGTCAATTTGCATTGTTATTGAACATTTGTTTGCACATGTCTCTAAATAAAATGGTTTAGCAAATTCGTTTATTAAACATCTTCAAGTCAACTCTAGACTATTACTTATGAATCAAAACTCCCAGCTTTTGTCTTTTGTTTGAGGTTATGCCATATTACATTCTACGTCATTGGTTAATATAAGATCTATTGCTCATTATAAATACTCACATTTGCAACTTGTATTTGTCACAAACCTGATAAAAACTCGTCTACGAGTTTTTAGTTATGTTGTCCAAGTTCCAATTCCACCCCCGCAATATACTAAAATGGGTCATCAATGAAAACATGGAATATATGTTGACTTTGATTCACCATCCATTATTAAGTACTTTGAACGTTTAACGGGTGATTTTTTTTATTGCACGTTTTGCATATTATCATTTTGATTAAATGACTTTTCCAATTTTGGAAGGGGCAAAACTATATCCAAAAAAACAAGATAAAATTTTTTGGAATGAAATAATTGTATCTCACTTTGATTTTCGCAGCAATTAATGTAAGCAAACAGTTAAAAAATATTTACCCGGAAAGAGTTACAAATCAATTATCTAATATATTTGTTGACACAAAAAAAAAAAACTGATAATGTCATATGTACCAGCAAAAAAAACTTCAACAAAAATTGATGTCCTTATAGAACAATCTGTTGTAGGAAATGAATTTCAAATATACCAAAAATATGATTGATCAGTTCGTGCTAAAAACTCTATACCTCGAAAGAGAAAAATCAATCAAATATTTCAAATGAAATTTATTACAAAAGATTGACATAACAAATACTGAAAATATTGTTTGTATAGAACCACAAATGGTCGAATATAGTAATATTTACATAGATTATTTGTTATCTCATAATTTATAGGAAAGAAATAATATTGTTATAGAAAATATTTTGACATTTAACGTGGCTCTTTAGTTTATGAAAAAAAAAATCTTGAACCATATTCTGTTAAAAATTGTCAATGTAGAAACAATTGACCAAAATGAAAAGAAATCATACAGATGAAATTGAATTCCTTAAAGGAAAGAAAAATATTTATTCATGTAGTTCGAACCCCTAAAATATAATCTCTATAGGGTACAAATGGATTTTTGTAAAAAAGATATATGAAAACAATGAAATTACATGATATAAAGTCCAACTTGTAACCCAATATTCTTACAAAGATTTGAGATCACTTTTAGATTTTTAAGAAGTATGATTGTCTCATAAAGTTCGACATGTGCCCTATTAATATAATAACTGATATATGGTTGATATATACATGAAAACCCTTGAAGAACTAAAAGTATCGTAAATAAATGATACATGCCCCATAACTATATTCTCAATTAAATGGATCATTATACAGATTGAAACAATAGATGCATGTAGTATAATCGCCTTAAAGAATATTTGTTAAATGAGAAATATAAAAATGAATATTAGATTTATGATTATGATTGTTTATGTTGATGGTTTAAATCTTAGTTGAACTCTTGAAGAGTTCAACTAAATTGCAGATTATTTAAAAAATGAATTTAAAATGAAAGATTTGGCGAAAATCAAATTTTGTATTGGATTATAGATTGAACATTTATGAGAATGATTATTTGTTCAATAATCTCATATACAAAAAAATTTTAAAACATTTTTATATGGATAAAGTGCATCCATTTACGTCACCAATTATTGTTTCGATCACTAGATGTGAAAAAAATAATCGATTGCATCCACTTGAAGATGGAGAAAAGACTCTTGATCCTTATGTATTATATCTTAGTGTAGTTGGACCTATCTTACAAAATATATTCGTCCTAATATAATTTTTTCTATAAATCTCTTTACAAGATATAACCCTTATTTGATGGGAATTAAACTAAAATTAATTTTTTTAGTAGATTTTAATAAAAGTTGATGAAATATGTGATTGAAAAGTTATATGTCCCATAAATGTGTGGTTAAAATTAATTGTTGACTTTAACTTAAATTAAAATTTTAATTTCTACTAAATATGGGCATAGTTCTACACCAACTCAAAGTTATTAGAGTTGTATTAAACACCTTTTTTTCATTTCCTAAAACATACTATAAATTTGGAATTATTTTATTTTTAAAAGTTGTGTTTTTTATTAGTGGGATATACAGATGCAAGTTACCCCTTTGATTCACATAAAATTAAATCGCAAACAGGATATGTATTTACACGTGAAGAAATATCCATATCATGGAGATTGATGAAGCAAACATCTAGAGCAATATTTTTAAATCATTCTAAAATTATTACAATCCATGAAGCAAGTCGAGAATATGCATGGTTGAGGAACATGACACATTATATCCAAGTATCATGCAGATTAATTTCAATAAAAGACAGTTTAATACTTTCGTGTGAAAACAATGCAGTTTGTATTGAGTTATATCAAAGGGGACATGAAAAAATATATTTCTCTAAAATTCTTATATACATATGAGTTTTAGGAGAATGACGATTTCGATATTCAAAAAATTCACTCAAGTGAAAATATGGTTGATTTACTCACAAAAGCACTGTCGACATCTGCATTCAAGAAATTGGTACACGAAATTGGAATGCGCCGATTCAAAAGTCCTTATTGATTAAAATTAAGGAGAGTAGTTGTACTCTTTTTTATAATTATAGGTTTTGTTCCAATGAATTTTAATGACAAGGTTTAAATGAGACATAATTCTGACTCTCCATTTCTTCTCCTATATTTCTCTTTTGTTCCTTTAGTTTTATAATAGAATTTTTATTTTTCATTTTTATAACATTGTACATATCAATTTTTCCCATTTTAAATCACTCGGGCACAAATTAGGCTAATTTACCGAAGCACGTCCATGGATCTAATAATGTTGGCTTGAATAACAGGATTGACGACTTTCTAGCACGGCCTCTGTTGTGGGCATTTAACCAAGTTAATTTCATTTCTAGTCACTCAACTTTCAGTAAATCTCAATTGGATCACCCACTTTAATATGCCACCTATGCGATGGATGCTAAATTTAACAACAAAATCGTATTTTAAAATCGACAACAAATCGGTGCTGTGAAGGGCTTGCAGACAAAATGTGGACTTCATAGCTGGTATGGTCAAAATTCCGGAATTATGAAAATTTCACGTGAGGAAACTTATTAAAGGCAAGTTAAATAAAGCAACATATATCTTTCTAATGATTTTAAACTTTTAGAAGAGGTAGTAGTGTTGTTCACTACAAGTCATTTTTATCATTAGAATTGCACCAAAAGATTTATTCCTGCACTGAATCACTTTTCCACCTTCAAAAGAAAGATGAAAAAGGTTTTATTTTCATACATCACTCTTAAGGAACCATATTCCCCCCATCTTGAAAACTAGGAAACTGAGGTGTCAATGGCTGGACATGAGATTTTAGTTCTCTCCATTCTCCTACAAACAAATTGTAGCTTGAGTTTTTTGCTATAACATCTTTGGACACCGCCTTCATGTCAATCATTCGGCTCGCATACTGTTCGAACATTTCGATTTTCTCCAGCAATAGCAAACGCCTTCCCATGTCCATTTCAGATGCAACCTCATAAATACAGTCTCTTGCTTCCTCCACTCTTGCCCAAAAGCACGAATCTTGAGTTAAACCAGCAAATTTGCTCCTCGGACTATTTTCTTCCTCGCCGACTTTTCTGTCTTTCCACCATTTGTCAAATATCTGAAACCTTTTTTCCCTGCCATGCTCAATATAGTGGCCCTTCATCTTGTGTATCTCCCTTCTATAATATTCAGCAATTTCCAGAGGTTCGACAAGGAGTTTGTAGAATTGAGAAGCATTCACGTACTTTGCTTGCTTACGAAAATCATAAGGAAGTTGATTTGTTTCCACCATTTCGATCACTTTATCCCAAAACAGTGCAAGCCTACAACGGTTCATATTAACTTTGTTGCCTCTCTTTGAAGCACCTCTCTGCTTGAATGAATCGTAGTATCCCATCTGATCATCAGAATCATCGCAAAATTTTTGATACCACTCGATCTGAGCTCTAAGTGGCGTGATTTTTGCTAAATCAACTGCGAGCTTAGCATTGTTAAGGTTGCGTCTACAACCTACTTGATTTGCCATTTTGAGGCAATCTTTTGCGAGTCCATAAGCCGGTTCCTGTGAGCACACAAGGAAGAAAACTAGTTAGAAAAGATTTTTCCCTCAGTCCCATCATTAATAGGCCTAAATTACGGGAGGGTTATATGCACTGGTGGTCATTGAACTCTTAGCGAAATTTCATGCTACTCACTGAACTGCATTTCATTTTAAATTGTTTACTGAAGTTAAACATTGTTACATGATCACTCAGTCAATATCTGTTGGTCAAGTTTGACGAACAGAAAAGTTAACCTGACAATCTAGCAGGCTGCAAACTAGACTGTCACGACAGCTTTTCTGTTGTCAAATCAAGGGATATTGATATGCTGACCAAATAATAACAAAGTTTAAGTGCAGTAATCAACTTGAAATAAACTCACTGACTAATTGGAACACGACGAATTTCAGTGGTAATGATAAAAAGGGATGCCACGACTTATATTGACTTTACATGGGAACTTATTCCTGCTGAATTCAAAGCCAATGCAACCCCTGCTTCATAGCTCGATTCAGTCGAACGACCTTCTATGAAGCTTGTTCTCATCAAATACTGCCAGCAAGCTCTCGTTACATACTCATCATACTTGAGATGATCCTCTATACAGGAACTAGGTGAACCTGTTGCTAGCATCAAGTAAAGCAACTTAATAATAGCCGTGGCATTGTCTATGCAAATTGATCCCTTGTCTGTACAGAACATAAAGCTCCCGAATGGCCAAAAGGAACATCTTTCCTGATCACTTAATCCTCTTGAACTTGCTTCAAGACAGGCCACCACTGTACGAAATAGTTCAGCTTTGTTCTCATCGGACAATTGGACGGCTAGTTGTGCATAGTACGGGGTTGATAGTGAAAACTGCAGGGATTTGAAGAAGGAATGGAGCTGCATAATAAATGGAGAAGTTGGTGCAAAGAGCAGCCTTGGTACAATGTCATGCTGTGCCACGACATGGTAAAAGTTTCCACCCCACCTTTCATGGAGGATGGCCCGGGAAAGGGATTCGTTTCCTAGCATAGGTGCGCCAAAGGTGATGCAAAAAACTGCTGTGGAGAGTGAAGTGTTTCCTAGACAAGACAGAAGCCAAAGGGCTGAGAGTGAGGCAATTGCTCCTCCAATGGAGTGGCCAGTGAAAACTAGTGATTTGCTCTCATTCACGATTTCTGTCATCTGCAGTCACACAACAACGTCACTAGGAAAATATCATTTGTATAACGAGAAGCCAATCTGTAAGCTAGAAACAATAGACATAAGATAACTGACCAGAAATTTTTGAATAATTGTTCTACGTAATGTTTCTTCATGGTACGAGATTCAAGTTTAAAATAGTCCAATTTAAATAATTATCGTTTGAACCATACAACATTTCTTCAATTTCCATTCTGATTCTGATTTAATCTCAAAAAAGTGCGGTGTTTTACACTCCTAAATTCTTTCAATATTTTCTTCTGGTCCCCCGAGAAAGTGATATCATGGAAGCAATTGATTGGACATTATTTAACTTCGTTAAGAAATTATGCGTAAAAGACCAATCAAAATGTTTGCAGCCATACACGTCTTTTTTGACCAGTCAAATTACGAATTTTAATTAATTCAATTTTATATTTTAGATAATAATTAATCTGCATACCTAGACAACACAGAGACATTCCAGATTGGGTTTTAGTCTGTCGCTTATGGACAATCTTTTAGTAACCACTCGTTTTTAAAACGACAAAACCAGCGAATAAATTAGGTTGCTTGGCACATCATTCGAATTCTTATATGTACCTTGTAGAATTTGTGTTACTATAAAACAAATCTTATGCAACAGTAGTAAGTAACATTATTGCCAAATATCTATTATATATATTTGCAATTAGAGGATAATCAGTGTTCTAAAAATCGTCAAACGTGATTGAATGTGAAATCAAAATTTCAAGCTTTACGAACTTAGACGAAATAGAGGTGTTAAAAAATGTTTTCTTATTTTTAATATTATTTTAAATTTTTAATCTTTTTAAAAATCATTTAATTATTAAAATAATGTATATCAAACATTTAAAATTATAAAATACTATATTTAATTAGCAACTCATACCATTAATCAATTATACAAATTTCAAATTTCCAAAATACAGAAAATTAAATATTTTTCATACTTTCAATTTTCAACTAGACAAGTCCTACTTAATAGATTTATAGGAACGTCATACTTGTTTCTGGAATTTGTAACAAAATAACGAATTTTAAGATCATAATTACATAATGTAGCACCATAACTTAAATTTTATTTAACCACTTAGATAAAGTCATTTTTAATTTTTATACAGATAAAATAATTTAAAAACTTGAAATTAAAGTCAGATGAAAAGTTTCTTTAAAAATAAAATAAAAAAATTAATATGCTAAAGTCAAATAAAAGACTTTAAAGTAAAAAGAAAAAAAAAATTGGAAGTAAAAAATTCATCCACTTATGAATGGGGAAAAAAATAAGTGTTTATCAAGGTGTTTTGCCTCCAAAGACGAGAGAGAGAGAGAGATTCAACCATTTACAAATAGGAAAAAAAGAAAAGTTTTCACACGTGAAGCGAAGCGTTTTGCCCCAACTTCACTTTGAATTCACTTAAACAAGATTTTTAGAACACTTGACGCGCTATTAAAATTACTGTGAAAAACTTTGTGTGTGAAAAGGCAAGCTCGATGTGATAAGTTGCAATGCAACAAATTAGTTTGCCCCACCGAGATATATGGGGTTCATGATTAGATTCATTGAACATGGCATAATGTATATATTATAGTGCGTCCTCCGTGTCCCTCAATCTGCAGTTGAGAATATGATGATCCTTTTTAATAAAAGCACGTTTATTGCATTAAGCTTAAATCGGATTAAACAAGATTAAGACAAAGAGATAAGTGAGATGTTTGTCGATGTTCCCGTTTGTTTTCCATTTTCATGGTTAGAATGTATCTTAAAAAAGTAGATTGATGAATAATATATAATTAAAAATTAAGAAAAAAAATTTGAATTTAACTGTAATATTATTTTATTAAAAAATATGTGATCGAAAAGAAAGAGAAAAATATGGCTAAATGTGTTTCTATTTCAGATAGTGAAAAGGATATTGACCAAATTCGTACTTGTTCCATCCTTGAGAGTTTAGAATTTAAACATGAATTGATATAAATTTTGGCAGTAGTTTTGTGGGCGGCCATCCTTATCGACTTTAATTTCGAAATTTAGCCACAAAGATTGAAAAGTTCGGAGTGAGTCAAAAACAAGAGACTGGCATACGCAATAAATGATGCTAAAAGACATGCTATGGGAGAAGAAGTGATATTTTTATGAACAGCACTATTTAACATCGCTGATATTTAATATCAATTTACGTGATAATATCAATAACATTAAATTAAATATTTAATTAAATGAATCACATAATTTTATTTTTAATAAAACTTTTCATAAGTATTATTCTATTTTTTTTTTTACTTCTCGTGACATGAATTCGTTGTTAATAATAGACACAAAAACTAGGGACATGTTCTCTTTACTATTTTCAAATCTTTTTCTGTTTTGATTTTTCAAAACAGTGAAAATGCGTTTTATTTTCTATTTTCGAAAACGTATTTTTAAAAATGAGTTAAAAATTTACAAAGAAAATCCTAAACGACATCGTTTATGGTGTTTTTTCAAAATAATTTTTCAAAATGTCAAAAAGAACATATTTTCAACAACCTCAAAATGGACATTCAAAACACAAAACTTCAAATGAATTTAAAACTCAAAACACATAATTGAAACTCAAATACAACCGTCCCCAATTTTTTCCTCCTAACCAGAAAACATTGATATTTATAATAGCATTTCTATATTGGGCCTAAAATCAATATATTTAATAGATACTTTATTGCCATCATAATTTATGTGATATTTTTTTATCATTTCGTAGTTGGTGCGATTAACGAGAGCTAAATAATTATAATTTGTTACTCACCTTTTCAATCAAAATTCTGATTTATATTGAAAAATAATAACAATTTCATAAACGAAAACACTGACCTCAGCTCGGAAAGTTTGGGAGTTATAAAGATCCAAGAAGAGTTGCAGCAATCCAATATGAACCATGGGCGGTTCTTCGCTTTCAACAACGTGACGATTAAACGCGGTAAAAACTCCCTCAGCCGCCGTTTCAAGCGCCACCAATTCTCTGGTACAGGAATCCGATCCGACGTTTTGAAGCCCCGGAAAGGCAACGTATGTCACTTCCCCTACTCGATTCGAGACGAAATTCTGCACCACGGCGGAGTTGGCGTGGCGGGAAAGCTTCCATGATTCCTCGAGCAACGGCGTTGATGCCAGAAATGTTGCCAACATTTCACTTGACTCAAACCTGCGAAAGATTTAAATCAATTTTGAATAGATACATAGAAAATTCTCCAAGTCAAATTGGACTTGGAAATTTGAAGTGTTTCACTTACGATGAAACTTCGTCTTCCATTGATAATTTTCCTTCTTCGGAACCTCCCTTTGAGTTGGTGATTGGAGAGTTGGAAGCAAAGTTTGAAAAGTTATGTTGAAATATGTGGCCACGTTTTTCGTGTAAATATAGTTTCTACTTTTAGCGTCTGGCTTTCATTATTATACGTTATAATAAAATAAAATAATAATTTTTTAAAAATATTTGATTAAAAAAGAAAGTTTTTTTTGTGTGAATTTACGTATAATATTATTTTATTAAAAAATTTGTGATTAATAAAAATAGCAAAAATGATTTATAATTCAATGGAGAATAATGGTAGTCAAACGGGGACTTCATAGCAATCTTAGTGCTCCACATCACCGATGAATTGACTAAAAAGTTTTATTTTAATCTCTCAATTACATTTTTCTTAAATTAGGTAAACTGAAATAAATAACAATCGCCATTTATTTTTATTTAATGTTTTCAAGACACAGCTGGTAGCCTCCCCATCAAGATGAGAAAAATGCTCTAAGGCAATTTTACTAACTTCCTCCTATTCATGGCTGCTTTCTCTATAGACGGATGTCAGTACATTGAAGAATAATTCTACCAACACAAATAAACTAAACATGACATGTCTAACTGATTTCTCGTTCCTACAAAGCTCTGCTCATTTCTAACTAGTAAGAGAAGCAGAACTATGAGATTCATCTTGTATACCGGACATCATATGAGACAATCGGATGCGTCTTGAAGTCTTTCCCTTGACACTGAATTCTAGCCCGAAAAATGGGATTGTTTGGCTTATGTTGTGTTGCCCATGCTTTGTTCGCCTCGAATCCAAACATTTTCTCATTTGTCGCAGTGGAGATTGGCCTATTTACTCTAAATTAGATCATGCACTTTCAGACTTATCATTTTAGAGCTTCTATCCCCTTACCTAATTCTCTTTATGACGACCATCATTTGTTAAATCTCGCATCATCAATCTTGTTGATGTATTGAAATTGTCTTAATTAAAATTAAATTTATATGTAATTACTAATTAGAACAAAATCGGAGCACGATTACCTTATTAATATTAGAGGAAAAATATATTTACTACAAATGAAATTTATATTTTTTAGAACCATGGCAAATTTTTTGCTTTCGATTATGCTTGATCACGGATAATAATTCTATTATAAGATCGTGTATATTTATTTTGAAAATGTCATTTGTACAATTCAAAGTGTACATCATGTTTGACATTGACTTTGTTTTTAAAAAATTGTTGGAGAAAATATTCATTTTTAAATTGTCAAATGACAGTTTGTCAAATTGTCAAATTTGGTGTAAATCGAGCATGATTGTTCTTTTTTATGTGATAAAAAAATATTATTATTATAATTACAGATAACTGCACGGAATCCAAGTGGTTTTAATACAGTAAACACTACTTTTGACACAAGTCATGCTACTACACTACCTTTAATACAGTAGTTTAAAAACACGACTTTCTATCTATATGTTAAAAGATGTGATTATAGCACAGCTGATTAAAAAATTGTACGGAAATCCATATGCCGTGTCGAAGGGGACACCTTTTGTAACAGAATCATTATTGAGGGGGTTAAACCACTGTGCCAAATGAATTGAGACATAAAGGTTGACAAATTTTAAGTGGAAGAAAATAATTGGATAAAAATTATTACAATATTTAAAACAGTTATCACGTGATTTTATGTTAATCTATCTGTCAACCATGATGACACTGTAACGTGATTCCTTTAAAATTTTGTTCGACACATCGTATTAGAAATTTTAAGAAATATAGTATAAAATTAAATTGGAAAATGCTATTTTAAGAATGTGAGATTGAAAAGTTGCGTATCCTATAAAATGTATGATTAAAATTAATTATTGATTTTAATTTTAATTTTAATTTACTTTTTTTAGCTGTACCAAACATGGGCTTATACTAGCGTGGTATAATTTGGTGGGCCAAACACACCCTTACTTTTTTTTTCTTTTTTTTTTTTGTTTACCCGAGCTGAATTTTAAAAATATTAATTTAGGTTTCTCAATTTCAATGGGAAAAGCTCATAAGATTTTAGAATCAACGGAGGAGAAAGGCTCAAAGACACATTTAACTGCTTTTCATCTTTCACCTCTCGGAGAATAGCTCGTAGAATTGATGAAGTCATAAAATTAAGTCCAAGAATGCTATAGTATCGACACTTTTGTGTCCAGTAGTTAGAACTTAGAAGCAACTTTTCTAAAATGCCATTTGGAATGGACACAACTTTTTAACATTAAGTTTGTCAAATCTTTTGATCATGAAAAAAAAAAAAAAAAAAAACGCTTCCATGGTTGTTGGCAAAGAATTGATTGTATCGCGGAATTTCGACAAATCGATATTTTTTTATCTATCGTTATTTGAGTTTAACGTGCTAAATTTATAGTTCGATAAACTTGAAGCTAATAAATCATGGAAAAATCCTTGCACTCTCGTATAATTCTCATTAACTACATAAACTAATGTGAAATTAACTTTATATGATATTCCAAGGTTATCTATATAGTGTTCTTCGCGTCTTCTTGAAATTTATGTCAACTTATATCTATCTCATTTCTAAGTCTTTGTAATGTGAAAAGAAGTTATAGGGTTGCATTTGTCAATCATGTAATGTGAAAAGAAGATCAAGTGTTACGTTCACGTGGTCCAAAAAAGTATCCAATTTTACTCTCTCTTTTGAGAGAGATAAAGAGAGAGATAAAATTGGGTAATATAGTTCATACCGTGACGGAGTCATCCACTCAATTAAATATACGTAACCATTTGTATCATAATTAATATCTACTTTCATTTTCATTTATATACTCAGAATTCTTATAAATTGGTCTATTTCATCTTTATTGAATGTGAAATTCTATCCATTAACATGTCCCCGTAAGATGGTGACTCGTTTGAGCAGACTAATTTTAAAATCCGTGTGCTCATTTTTTTGAGTCTTAATCGTATCGAATTGCTCGTTGGAGCGAAATGGGCTCTGATATCATGTTAATATTTGAGTTCTATTTTAAAAGGTCAATCTTATTAAGAGGAGTAGTCAAAACTCTTATAAATTTATCTATATTTTCATCTTTGTTGACG
>CAIGRB010154402.1:1398-18212 GCA_903798255.1 Fraxinus quadrangulata | reverse complement strand
CGAATGACCGTATGTTTATCAGTGTATATATAAGGTAAATATGGTTGAGGAGTGGGTAAACGAAAATGGCAAAGTGATTGAGAAAAACTATCTCATATTCCCATAACTTACACACACGTGATACGCCACTAGCAAATATCAAATAAAAGGATAAGGTCAACACGTCAAACATCCACACCTATTTTAACCAATAAATGCAAAGGAATTATGAAAATATATAATATTAAATGATAACTTAAGTTTTATTTCAGCCACAATACTTGGCATATTTCGTTCAAAATAAATTTTTCTCGAGCCCAATTTACGTAATTTAACATGATCTACAAAATGAGACGCATATTCATATATTTTTATCAACGTCTACTATACTTAATTATATGGCCCTCACAATACTTACAAAAAACAATTTAAAATTACAATTAAGGAAAAATCAATTTTTTTTAAGGAATACATAGATTGTATTATCATATTTTATGGGCTTTAGTGTGGTGACAAGGCTACACATGGACTAATTAATTTGCTAATGATCAAAATTAAATTAACAAAACTTAAGCTCTACAGTAAAAAGTAAATAATTTTCGGGATGTTACATGCTAGATCCTTTGTGGGCATTCTCTCATTCTCACTGGTTCTTGTCTGAGGCATGTCCATCTATACTAAACATATTACTGTCTCTCAGGTCTACCTGCACACCAAGAGATTGGGATGCCTTCTCTGTCTCCTACAATGACGGAGGCATGTATCTTTCCGAAGTTCTTGAAAGCACCTACTCATACTGCATCTTCTGTTGTCCTGACAGTTGTGATTCATTCTTTTGCGTCATGCAGGGAAATATTGCTAGGTGGTTGAAGAAAGAGGGTGACAAAATTGCTCCTGGTGAAGTACTTTGTGAAGTTGAAACGGTATGTTTGTTTAATCTTTTCTGTTGTCTGTTCTTAAATAAATATGGTTCTCCATGTTATCTTGTAAACGTGATATTTTAATATCCCTTCTATACTTACAGGATAAGGCAACAGTGGAAATGGAATGCATGGAAGAAGGATATCTAGCTAAGATTTTACGAGGGGATGGATCTAGTGGAATTAAAGTTGGCGAGGTATTGATCTCATTTGTATAAAGGAGCCTCTGGTTCAAGCTGCCCCTTGAATGTTTATTCAGAATTTATACAGTAATATTTTGAAGAACACTGAACAGATGAGTAAGGTTTTAATTTATTTCCCTTACCCGTGCCTTCATGCAAAATCTCTCATTTTTTGCTCGATTATTTACACAATCAAATAATCTATTCTTCACTAAATCGTTAAACTTAAAACTATGCTATTTCTCAGACGGCACTGATCAGGGTCCTTTCTTCAACTAGATAATTTGTATGGAATGTTACTTGACGTCATTTTATTTGGTTCATCTGACATAGGAGATCATTCATCTTTTGGCAGGTTTAGTTCTCAGAGTAATCTCAATCGAATTGCATTTTTGTTTCTGAAATATATGATCCAAACCAAATACAATAAATTTGGTTCTTCCCAAATTGTCAGAAATGGAAGCCTCAGTTTCTTTGTTTTTCATGAGACTTCTGGTTACGTGTACTAGTAACTGAACCAAATAGGTATCGATTAGTTTCCCACCCCTGGAAATGGAACTATACTGAGTAACTGAAAATGAAACCAGACCTACTAAGCCATTGGGAAAGAATATCCATCAGAATTCAAAAAAAAGGAAAATATATAGTTTTCTTGCTCCAATCTGACCTAGCTGGCGAGCGATCCCGGTTCGTGACAGAGAACAAGACACAACCCTGAAACCATTCCACGAGACAGAACCATTCCTTGAATCGGGCAATGGAACAAGACTTCAGATAACCGTGAAAAGAATATACAATTAAAAATGGCTTCTTTTGGATTCTTCAAGGTTATAGATTTTCGTATCATATAAGTCATAATTATTTAGTTTTGTAACTTTTGCCTCTAGATAATTGCCATAACCGTTGAAGAAGAGGAGAATGTTGCAAAATTTAAAGACTATCAGCCTTCAACATCAGATTCTGCACCTGCGCCTGAAACATCCCCTGCTCCAAGTCCACCAAAAGAAGAGATTGCAGAAGCACCTGCTACTTCACCAGAACCAAAAATTTCCACACCTAGTGCACCTCCTTCAGCAGGAAATCGCATTTTTGCCAGTCCTCTCGCCAGGAAACTAGCTGAAGATCACAATGTACATTATACATACTTGATACAATAATCTTATCAAAAATATTTCCCTGGAGAATAAGAATTTGTTTCTCATTGCGTCTCTTGTCTTCTGCTGTCTATAAATTATCATGAAAATAGGTACCCCTTTCAAACATCAAAGGAACTGGTCCTGATGGTCGAATTGTGAAGACCGATGTTGAAGGTTATCTTGGTATTTTTTGTCATCCCTGTTTACATGTAGTTTATGCATTAATTGGCTGATTCTTGGTGCTGTCTGAATTTTTGTACTTTGGTGCAATAAAGAATGTATTGATTGTTTGCCATATTTTCTACTAAATAATCATTGACTTGATTGTTAAAACAATTTTGTAACCCATTTTACCTTCTCTGTACTGTAGCTTCTCGTGGTAAGGAAGTTTCGCAAGCTCCCAAGGCTGCCGCCACAGCTACTGCTACTCTAGATTACACCGACATTCCACTCACACAAATTAGAAAGGTTCGGCTTCACCATTCTCATCTCAGGACCTATGTATTTCTGCTTTTATGAAATTTTGATCTAAGGTTTGACAAAAATTATACTTGTTTAAGTTATACAAATCCTGGCCATGCCCAGCCAGGTTCAGCCAACTCGTGCCAGGGAAGTCATATGATCATTTTCAAAACATGTGTAATGTTCTTAATATGGGAAATATTTGGAGTGCTTGTAGCTCTCATGCAAATCTTAAGTTGCAAAATGCAAATAACCTTCAGATCTATGTTTTTAGCACTTTTAATTATCATTCATGGCCGAGTTGTTTATTGCAGCTAATTTCCTTACCATCTTGACAGGTGACAGCATCAAGGTTGTTGCTATCAAAACAAACCATTCCCCACTATTACTTAACTGTAGATACATGCGTAGACAAGCTTATGGAGTGAGTGTTGATGTCTTCCACTGATATTTTGCTGCAATGAATTTCATTTTGTTTCTTACATTCCACTTGTTCTGCAGATTGCGCAGCCAGCTAAATGCATTGCAGGAAGGTTCAAGTGGGAAGAGGATATCCATTAATGATCTTGTAATTAAGGTATTATGAACTTTAGTACAATCTCAATTTTTTTTTTCTTTATTTATATTATTCGAAAAGGAGAGAGAGGGGTGTGGAGGGAGTAAATTGACTGATTGTCTCAAACAATTAACTAAGCAGCTATTTGACTGCAGGCTGCTGCTTTGGCTCTTCGAAAGGTTCCTCAGTGTAATAGTTCATGGACCAATGACTACATTCGCCAGTAAGTGTACTCAATAATGCAAGTCATAGCAAACCAGTGTAGGCCATTTATTGTAATACTTTACCTTGTCCGATACAGGTATCACAATGTGAATATCAATGTTGCGGTGCAGACAGATAATGGGCTGTATGTGCCTATAATTAGGGTATGTCGTCATCTCAAATGTATGTTCTTTCATAGAGTCTAATGCTTGTAGTTGGCTTTTAGGCTCCATAAGTCACTATATAAAATTTCACAACCAAATCGCAGGACGCTGATAAGAAAGGTTTATCTAAAATTTCTGAGGAAGTCAAGCATTTAGCCCAGAAAGCAAAAGAAAACAGCTTGAAACCAGAAGATTATGAGGTGAAACTCGGACCAACCTCTAGATTGATAGCTCCTTGAGATATGATGAACTCTGACTAACATATCCTCTTTGCAGGGGGGCACATTCACGGTGTCAAATTTGGGAGGGCCTTTTGGAATCAAGCAATTCTGTGCCATTATTAATCCTCCCCAATTGGGCATTCTTGCAGTTGGCTCCGGTAAGATATGCTTTTTGTTTCTTGACGACGCAGTCATTTGTTTTTATGTGGATATCATCCTTCTCACTACTTAGTACCTCTATGAGCAGCTGAGAAGAGGGTTATACCTGGTAGTGGTCCTGACCAATACAAGTTTGCTTCTTTCATGTCCGTAACATTGAGCTCTGATCATCGGGTTATTGATGGTAAGTTCTTTGTTTTGATTTTTAGAATGGGACTCTTAGTCTCGTCATTTCTGGTCATAATATCTATTAACCGATCTACTTTCATTGGGTATTTTGGTCTAAATTCCTTTACTCCTGACGGTCAATCGAAAACCTCTATTTTGACAAATGAATACATTTCTATAATACCAGACAAAATATAGTCGCACATTTAGTAATGCTCAAATCCTTCCTTCTGCCTCGAAGGATCATTGAGATAAATAAGAATACTATTTATTTTCTCCAGAGATGCCATACCTGAACTGGCTTAGTTCGTTGCTCACTGAAGGTTCTGACTTTTGTTACTGCTTGTTTAGGTGCAATGGGTGCAGAATGGCTGAAGGCATTTAAGGGATATATTGAGAATCCAGAAACGATGTTGCTTTAAAATTCATTCATTTTCTGCCTTTCCTCGTTTTTCCAGTTTTGACGATCGATCATCCCGAGTTTAAATTTTTGGCGTTTGTCAAAAGAACAGGGGTAACTTAATTTTTCAAATAATTGGGCCCTGAGGCTTTACATTGTAGACTAAATTATATCTGAGCATGAGATAGATATCTGTTGTCAAATAAAAACAGTCCGTCCGGATGTGTCCAAGGTTTTTCATTCTCCTCCTCTTGCCTTGTATTCCAATTTGTGGTGTTTCTTCCCCTCATTATGCACCTTGACACCACACGTTTGAAATAGTTACACATTATCTAGGTATTCTTTATAATTGCATTAGTATCATGTTGCAGGTCACGTAAATTTTAACTACATATTTTATCGAAATGAAACAGGTGCTTTATTGAATGAATAAAATCAACAGTTGAATTGTGGCAAGATGAAAATATATGTCGCTCTCTAGAAGTCGGTCGTGTAATTAATTCTCGATTTTAATTTAAATCAAAATTTATAATTAATTTTAATTAAGATTATTTTTTTTTAAAACTTTAGATCTTATCAACTTTTGCTAAAATTTAATTTTAAAGCAAAGTATTTTTCGTAAAATGTAGACCCAAATAAGAGCCTACAAGCGCAACCTCAGCAAACTGGTCTGGCCTATGGCTGGACAAGGATTCGCAGTCAAAAACTGTAGAAATCATGATGTACTTACATTCTCTCATACAAGATTTACACTTTCAATTTTGAACACATTCATCTCGTCACCACACAAATTTCTTCTACGTACGAGAATGACACCCACATAGTACATATAATTTAATTGTAGAAATACGAGAGTAATATTATTTAAGATATTCGATATTTAACATCAATTTAAGTAACAATTAAAATTAAATGAACGACGTAACTTCACTTTTAATTGTATCTATTATATAATGCCATACATAAGAATGTCCTGTGCGCACATTTGCATTGCAGGCAGTACCTGTGTAGCTGCTTTTTTTTTTTCCATCATCATCTTCCAATGATAATTGGCCAAATGTCCAGACGTAAAATTTCTGCAGCTATAGCATTGTTGCCTCAAAATATGTTCTAAAATTGCAATTTTCAGCTTAAACTAAAAGTAAGTAAAATGTTAATTAATGGAATAACGAAAACATAATTAATTTCAAAATATAAAACAAAGTGTTCAAATGGGCACGTATCGTTTCAATGCCTGTTTGCCTGTAACGGCGACCCCAACCAGCACACCGCCAATTGCCCCTGCCACAGCTGCAGAACGAGGCCCGGCAGCTGCCTTGTAGAGCACTCCGGTGCCAAGTCCGGCTACTACACTGTTGATCACATCGTCCGTATCCCTATAAGCCACCATGCCGCTCTCAAGGCCTGCGTACAGCAGTCCGATGACCCCGCACCGGTTTCCAATCTGGCGCCCGGTATGACCCGACCCGTTGAGTACCCGGTTGATTTTCAGCTTCAAGGTATCCGTAGACTCTATGGACTTGACGCCGGAGATGAATCCCTTTGCGGCGCCGGCGGAGGAACCGGCCAGGTAACCTATGCCAGTGTAGTACGTGAGATTCTCTCCCCAGGAACGGCGTTGCGCGCGGGACTCCTCCGGGAAGAGGTACTCCGGAGAGGTGGGGAGCTTGTATAGTGTTTGTACCGGGATCTGCAAGTCTTGATACGGATTGTAAAGTCGACGAGTTGAATCGTTTTCATCACCGCTGCTTTCATTGGGAGCACGAGGCTGGTATGCCATGGCTGACTGTTGCTTGCCCGACTAGATGGGTCGGGACTCCGAGAAAGAGGTGGCGATTATTTCCAGAGAGGAGAATGGAAAAGCCTTAGGTTTGTCCTGGAAGAAATAATAAAGGGCTCCGGTTTACAATGTGAGTCGGTGGATTTGTTCTAGAAGAACCGGTTCGATTCTGCTTAATATTCGCAGGTCAGCCCATCTGTGTGACAACGACGTCGTGTCAAGTATAAAATATCATTAATGAATGTTCCAAAAATAAAATAAACGGTAAATAATAGGAATTAGTTGGAATTTACTTATTAAATAAAAATGCTCCCAATTGCTATGAAGATCCTCAGTACAAATAAAGTGCAAGGACTTAAACATAAAGGTTGAACCCCAACCTTGANAAATAATAGGAATTAGTTGGAATTTACTTATTAAATAAAAATGCTCCCAATTGCTATGAAGATCCTCAGTACAAATAAAGTGCAAGGACTTAAACATAAAGGTTGAACCCCAACCTTGAGGGTCCCCCACCATCCTGTCCCTAGAGCATTGTGGATGAGGTAAATCGCAGGATATGTCTCAACAGGTCAGGGTACAAGAGCTGTCACTGGTGCCCACAAAGAATCTAATTTCAAACCTTGTAAGAGGTAGGAATCGAACCCTCACACTGCGGCTATCAGCTCAACAGAGACTACCCCACTCTTGTTTTTTGCACTACTGAGCTATGTCTCGGGAGGCACAAGGACTTAAACATAGCTCATATGTAACGTGATGAATGATATTTGTACAAAGTGGGTGACAACTTAATTGACAAAATAGTTGACATCCCCTATATAAGCATAGCATATCTCATGTAACGTTCCCTTTATAAGAGTATATGTCCTTTTAATTCATTCATAATTATTTTGTAATTAGTTAATTAAAATGTTAGAAGTCTTCAACAAACAACTAGCTAATAATAACAACATTCAAATTTCTGCATTCATAAATTGTTGAATCATTCTCTCATACAATAACACGATTTGTACATTAGACACGACAGGATTAATGAAGAGATACATGTAATAAAAATCTACAAGCGGTTGTCTTCAGTTGACCAGCTTATTAACAATGACAGAGAGGCGAAGAGAATGTACAAGGAAGGGAAAAGGCACCCCTCGTTTGACTCGGGATTAAATCCAAGGTCAAGTAGCACGACTCGTACAAGGAATTAACAGCCCACATTTTTTTTCCTTTCTTTACTTTAATGGTTACTCTCTCTCTCTCTCTCTCTTCCAAAGCGTCACTTTAGCAGCAAAAAAGGAAAAGCTAGAACCCGTCTCTGTCTAAAGTAAGAGATGCTACTATTTCTATGTTCATGCATATACTATAGCTATGTCAACGAGTCGAGTCCGAACCGAGCAAAGCCCGCTAAAAAAAAGAGGCTCAGCCCGAACCTTAGTGGGCCAAGCCAAGCCGGCTCAATTTTTTTTCTATTTAAAAAATAGCTGCCTGCGCACTGTCTCTCTCTCTCTCTATTTTATTTTTAACGGGCCACCCCGGCACGAGCCGGTGCCCCAAAATGGGGTTCGGCCCGAGCCTGAGCCCTTTTTCGGGCCAAGTCCGAACCGACGAGATTTTTTGCCATCCCTAATATGCTATATCATCTACACTTGAAAAAGAAAATGACTAACGGGGAAAACTGACAGTTTGATAAACTTGTCGTGAGTCTTAACTACATTGCTAGTTAGTTTCTTGGTCCCCATGATGAATTGAATTCTTGTTATTATTTCAATCATGCTACATGTACATTTTTATTTTATTTTTAATTTTTTTTTTAAACAAATAAATGCTTTTCCACCAAACACCTTTTGAATTCCAATGAAACGTACACAAAGATGTCAACCCCACAAACATTATTCTTGTCATTTGTGATATGTACAATCTTGTCTAGCACTCCTCAATTGGCCAATCTTTCCGTATTTAAGCGAGTATCTCTGTGAACTGTCCTTTCTCAATTGCCGGTCAAACGCATTGCAGGATTGGCGAAGATCATTTGCGAACAAGGTTAGAATCATGCTACACGTATAGAAGGCTTTGACAGATTTTTTTTTTTTACAAAATACACATGTCGATCTGTGATTTGACATTTAGGGAAAAAAAAAATCACCTAAACTGGTGCTATCAACGCATTACCTGTAATTGTTGTGTGAACAACGTTCATAAAATTATTCCAAAAGAATTAGTATTCAATTTTGTACTTCACAATTACTCAACTTCATGCTCTTACAGAATCGGTCACTGCCTAACGCACCACTCCCAGTGTTATTTCAATCCCGAGTCTCATTAGTGGTGTTAAAATGGATGGATCGACCTAAACTTACAATCCATTCGTGGAAAGTCCTTACCATGGGTCAAACCGTACCCAACTCACCATTTTCCACCAGGTTGGTGCAAGCCGTGAAGCGAGTTGATCATAACATCTCCAACCCCCGTCTTGCCGGAAAAAAATGAGGTCATTTTGCCTGAATTGTAGGGTCGTTTTTAACTTGGTTATATCAGTCTAGCTGAATTAATCTCATAGAAGAGACATTCTTTGCAACCTTTTTTTCTATACTCTCGACGGCTCCATAAATTTTATCACACATTTCTACGAGGTTTGATTATTGAAACCCTTTTCTTCTATTCAATCCATAATCATAATACACTGATTATTTGACTGATAAATCACATTTATTCGGACAAAATTTCACCTCTAAGCTCAGACTTGGAGAAGAGAATGAAAATGCAGCATTACTATGTTTTACTGCTGCCTCAAAGACATGGCGAATAATTCCACCGCTCACCATGCTCAAGTTGTTGCTGAAGATCTACCTTCTTCTCTTCCTTTTAATAGTTCGAAATTCCAGCCGGACTGGAAGAGTAGCCACCAAAATTTGATTCTCGTGACCTGAGTATTCGTAATGGATTCTTAATGCCACAGGTGTCATTCTAAGATCCTCGGCTATATCCGATGGGTCGGATTTGAAATCATCCACAAACATAGTGAGCACCAACACGTAACTTATGAACAGCTTCTTTTTCTCGTCTGTAATTCTTGGATCATTTGGAGTAGCAAAAAGTGGAGAGAATTTCTGGGATAAGATACTTGGAAATTTATGGTACTTTGCAGATAAAACGCCATCCATAGAATGTTTATCCATCCTTGAACTCAACGAGATGAGTGACATGCCCGCCAACCTCCTCTTTTCTGTGTCGTCCGACAAGGTGGAAAGGCAAGAAAATAAGGAAATAGCATTAAAGCAAAACGATGAGCTCAAACAAAATATTGTTAATTCAAAAATAAATTATAAAATGGGTTGATTCTCTCTATTATTGATTTAACATTTCAATTTTCCAGCTTCAGTTATGGCTTTAGAGTTTTGACTGGTGTTGGACAAATAATCAAATTTCATAAAAATATGATTTTTCTATATAGCTTTCTCGTATTAACCAACTCCTCACTCGAAGTCAAAAGTTGATTTCTCGGGTTTAATCATCTAAAAAATCCAAATCTATTAGGCCTAAACATAAGGTGATAGAAGCCTCCAGGAAATTTTAATTGTCTGAAGGATTCAACTAGAAATTGCAAATGTTGAAGTGATGCCAGTTACTTCATCAATGAAAGTTGTGAAAAAGAATTAGAAAATGGTAGAAATAGCAAGGGAATTTGTCTAACTTGCAATGTATTAGGTACTATGAAACTACTAAAGAGTCAGGAGCTTAAAACGAACTATAAATTTGTACCTCGAAGTCTTCCAGTTTACGAACTCTGTTGTGGACAAATTTGGGGTAGATGCTAGGTGTCACTTCTGCCCCCAGTACCTGAAAACTCAAAAATGTCAAGAAGGTAATCCCACTCCCCTTTCAAAATAATCTTGTCAAGCGGATATGCCATGTCAGGTGAAGTGGCAGACAAATCATAGTGTGGGATATTGAGAGAATTATCTGTAGTAGCAGCAGCTTCAAGTGCCTCTTTAATTCAATTGACTCCTTGTAATTTCAAGTCCAAATCCTGATGAACTTCTCGATCTCCTGTTTGAAAAAAATGCATGACGTTTCTCAGAAATTAAAATATAAGGAAAAATGCAACATTATTTCCATTTCTCAGTGCACAATCAAGAGAATATGATATGCTAAGAGCCTAAGATTGCAGTTTTGAAGTTCTTTTACTGTGAGTGTGTGTGTTTACAGAGGTAGATGTGTTGTGAGCATTTTTGTTATAAGTAGATACCCAGGGGAGAGGGGTCTACTAGGCTGAATATTACGCAGTTTGCCCATAATGGCAAACATAAACAACTTGGATAATTTCATTTTTACGAAACCTTTTACAGGCCACAAAAATAACAGGAATAGATATAAATATACATTTATGAAAAACTTCAGAGCAATAAGCTTGTCAAACTTGTAAAAGTAAAGATGGGCTGCACCTGTCTAACGTTCTTCTTCGTTGAATACACGCGCATCAAATTTCTTAATTTATCAGCCTTTTCCTCCGCATTATCTTCCTCCTTATCTTCGTCCAGGAGTTCACTTTCAGGTTGGTCTGCCACTCCAACTTTTGTTTCCAATCTAAGTACATGCATTTGTAGCAACGCATACATCTTGGTTCAATTCACAGAAACATGCTTCCTCCCGAAAAGGGGGGAAAAATGGACTAAAAAGAAGTTACAATAGATAATAACAATCAGAGTCACTTATGTCATAGTGTTATTAGCACATAACCAAAACTTATTCCAAAAAGACGATTAAAAAACAGTATTTGATGAATACGTGCTTGTGTGGTCCTCTTCTATCTTCAACGAGCACCAACTTATATTGCAAATTTGCAAAACATGGAAAAGTAATTATTGAAATTTGGGTATGACCCGAATTCCTTTGTTGAAAGTTGAAGTTCTATTTTGGAAGTCCATTAAGAGTTGAAAATTTGGTATTGTACTTGAAGAAGAATTTAGATGAAGAAAACAATTCTGAAAAAAATAAAAATAAAAAATTCTCGGGACAGATTGCCCGGCGCTCGGAGGCGCCGGACGTGTTGTTCCGTTTTTTCGCGTTTTCTTCTCCTATTTCGTTTTTGACTTTATTTTTGGGCATCCTACTTCATCAATAACTCTATCAAGAGAGTTTGGACGTCCTCTACATGTTCCCTATAAATATTAGGCTCTTATATACAATTTAATGAGTGTGAGAAAATAGATTACTGGAATTATATGATCAATTTTAATTTTCTTTCTTCTCCATTATTCTTGCTTCAATAAAGTCTCTTAATTCGTATGCCATATTTTTTGTCATCTTTATTTTTTTGCTTGATCATATACTTCATTATTATTTACCATATAAATTCAACATCTCAATCCGATAATTGGTATCACAATCAATCATAACAAGTCATATCAAAGCCTAGGTTCAGTAGTTCCGCACAGCGCATGATTTGATTTGTTTGAAATTTTTTGTTCGTGATCGCTTCCATAAAGTATGACATTTCACTTTTGGATCAGAGCACTAGATTTTTGCTATGGCAGGTTAAGATACATGTAGTACTCGTACAATTAGATTTGGATGATGAGTTGTTGGGAATTGAAAAGATGTCAGCAACTTTGACCGCGGATGAGAAATTACGGAAAGATAAGAAGGCAGTTTCTTACATTCATCTTCATCTATCAAATATCATTCTTCAGGATGTTTTGAAGGAGAATTCAGCAGCTGATTTATGGTTGAAGTTGGAGCAATTGTGCATGACTAAAAGTCTGACAAGCAAGTTGAACCACAAACAGCGTTTATCCTCTCATCGCATGGCAGAAGGAGGATCATTGAAAGATCACTTGGCTGTATTTAAGGAGATCGTCGCTGATTTGAAAACTTTAGAAGAAGAGTAAGATGAAGAAGATTTAGCATTGATCATATTGTGCTCGTTGTCCGCTTCGTTTATTCATTTAGAGACACGATCTAGTATAGACTTGATACTCTCACGNGAGGATCATTGAAAGATCACTTGGCTGTATTTAAGGAGATCGTCGCTGATTTGAAAACTTTGGAAGTAGAGTATTATGAAGAAGATTTGACCTTGATCCTATTATGTTCGTAGCTCGTTTCGTTTTCTTGATACGATCTTGTATAGTCGTGATACTCTCACCATAGAGGAGGTGTCCGATACTTTGTATTCAAAAGAGAAGATGAAGCATTTGGTTTCTGAGGTTAGAGATGGAGCTAGCCTTGTTGCTCATGGTGGTTTTGAAAAGGGCATATCGAAATCGAAGTTTAGTAATCAAATTTGTAACTACTGCAAGAAGAAATTGGCATTTGAAGAAGGACTGCTACAAATTGCAGAATAAAGAAAGGATGGCTACAAGTAGACTTCAGGCGAAGCAAACCTCGCCAAGAACGTTGTAAGTGATGTAAATCTCTTGGCTATTTCTGACATCAAGTCTAAATCAGATGATGATTGAATTCTGGATTCAGCATGTGTGTTTCATATGTGTCCTAATAGGGATTTGTTTACTACATATGAAACTGTTTCCAAAGGTGTTGTGGTTATGGGAAACAACACACCTTGTCGGATTGCAGGAATTTGTACAGTCGGATTAAAGCTTTTGAATGGAACAATTAAAACACTTGGTCAGGTTCGACATGTTTCGAATTTGAAGAAGAATATTATATCTTTGTCTATCCTTGATTCAAAAGGTTATGAGTTCTTTGGTAGAGGTGGAGCCTTGAAGGTTTGTAAGGGTGCCCAAGTTGTATTAGAGGGACATAAAATGTCTCGGTTATACATCTTGTAGGGACGTGCATAATTTGGAATAGTCAGGCAGCACAGGTTCAGTACCGTGGTGGACATTCAGTTTGGTACAATACCTTTAGGAGTTTATAAAGGGTTAGATTTGAAGAATACAACTAAGTGGAATTTTGAAGATATGGGTAATGCCGCTTTGCTATCATCACATGCGATGCCATTGTATTCAGTTGCTAGAGACGGACCCAGTGAAACGAGGTATGTGGGTGCTGATTTTGTTGAGCGTACTTTAAGTGAAGTAGAATGTGTACAATTTAGAAATGGGCCTTCTGTAAAAGTATTTGGTAATGATTCTGTTTTGAGGTGTGTTACAACCCATTTTGGTTAATTCAAAATCATTATGATTTTTTGGGAATCTGAGGTAATTCTGCAGAGTGCCTGGATTCATTGGAAATTGTGGAATTTTGTTTTTTGTTGGAAAAATTAAATTTTTGGTTATTGTTGAAGAAGTCAGTTCATTCCTTAGTAGAATTCGTGTCAATGTGGAGATTGTTGAAATTTGGGTACGACCCGAATTCCTTTGTTAAAGTATTGAAAAATTCTAATTGAAGTGCATGTCAAGAAGAATTCAGTTTGGAATGTTATTGGAGTCATATGTCAAGTTGAAATTTTATTTTGAAAATCCATGAAGAGTTGAAAATTTAATATTTGACTTGAAGAAGAATTTAGATGAAGAAAAAATTTTGAAAAAAAATAATAATTGTTGGGAAGATTGCCCGGAGCGAAGGCGCCGGAATTGCTGTTCACTTTTTTCCGTGTTTTCTTTTCCTACTTCGTTTTAGACTCTATTTTTGGACATCCTACTTCATCAACAACTCTACTAAGAGGATTTGAACGTCCCCTACGTGTTCCATTAGGCTCTTCTATACAATTTAATAAGTGTGAGAAAATAGATTACTAGAATTATAGGATCCATTGTAATTTTCTCTCTTCTCAATTATTTTTGAGTCAATAAAATCTCTTAATTTCACTGTCATATTTTTTGTCTTTTTTATTTTTTTTGTTTGATCATATATTTCATTATTATTTGTCATATAATTTCAACATCTCAATCCAATGATTAGTGTCACAACAAGTAGTATCAATCCTAAAAGTAATCAACAGCCAATACGGAAAAACTTTATAACAGAATTGTAACAGAGCCCAAAAAAGATATCGAACACAATATCTAGAATTCAATTTAAGTGCCTGAACATCTCCTAGGTATTACCTCCCTAAACCCACTTTTTATCAGTTTCCACAATATCCTTTAGTAGTCATACCGTATCAATATCATTCTTAAAAACCAAGCATTCCTATAAATTCAGTATTACAAGAAGAACCCCAGAATCATAAACATCTTAAATCACAAAAAAGAAGTTATTGTTTGCCCAAAATTAAGGAGATTCACTTTGTCTTTGTTAAGGAAAATTATCTATCATGAAAATTCACCTTATTCGACTCAATAGGAACAATTCTCAATATCTGGGTATCTTTATCCAGTGCATTGCACAGCTGCGGTGCCGTGGCTTCACCAGAATAATTCGTCCCAACAAAATCCACCTAGGATCCATAGGTGCTCAGTGCTCACCACCATCTGCAGTCGATTACTCTTCTTCACATTCCAGTAAACCTTGACAATTGCTTTTGGTTCACTGTGGTTCTTTAATGGGTTATAACCGGAAGGGAAGTAGCCGATTATTTGGGGGACTTTATCTTTCTTTTCAGAAACAGTCCAGATTTTCACATCTATTTGCTCATTTTTCTTTTTCTTCCTCTTTTTTTTGTCGATTTTGAAGCAAGTTCTCTTTTTCTTGTACCTTTTCTTCTTCTACTGAAAATTTTTTCTTCTTCTCTTTCGATTTTGCCATAATGTATGGTGGATTACCAGTTACAGGAGACGCCGATGAAAGTTCCAAATATTCTGGTGGTGCTGACAAGAATACGAATGAGATTCAATCTGTGACTATTTTCCTGTACACTTGGAAAAAGGCAAATCCAATTAAGATTTCTAGGTTTATTGGGTTTCAGTGTTGGGCTTTACCTAAATAGCCAAAAAAAAATAAAAATCCAAATGACCAATAAGAAAAGGGAAATTAAATCAAACCGGAATTTTAAAGATTCAGTTTCTAAAATTAAATTTAAAATTTATTTATACAAAATTTAGATATCAATTCAAATAATTAACATTAATAATATTCAATATCCTCTCTCTAAATCATAACTATTGAAACCTTAAAAATTTCAAATCCTTGACCCACATCTTCATTCTCTCTATCTCCTTCCCTACCTCTGACGACTCTGACGTCAACAAGTAGAAGAAAGGATGCTCCAGCTCTGGCAATTGCTACTGGTTTGGGTACACGGCAGCTGCACACGATCGGCGCAACGACGCCTCGCAGCGACGCAGCATCGCTGCACACGATCGTCGTGCGACGCTACGACGATCGTGTACATAACCACAATTTTGTACCAATGGTTTGAGGCTTCTATTGTCATCCGTTTTCATCGTATGCCGAACCACCAATGGATTGATCGCGACGATTGTGTGCAGAAACATGTTTTTGTTTTCTCACGGATCTACTTTTCATTTCATTCGGTGATGAATCATCGAGGTGTTGATCTGTTTTCTCTATTTTAGTTTGTATCTTTGAGTTGGCGTGGATAGTTGTGGTAGAGGTAAAGGATATGGTGGATTTGAGGTGGTTGTGGTAGTGATTGTTGAAACAAGTAGTGGTGGTAGTGGCAGCGAAGTCAAGTTTGAGAATATTTTTGGTGGTGGGGGTCTGGTTTGGTGGTGGAGATGAAGATGGAGATAAATGAGATGGTGGTTATGATTCTTGGTATGGCAACGTCGACAACAATGGTGCTAGCCGTGAGATGGAAAGATGGTAACGGCAATAGTGGTGGTTGTGGTGCTGGTGGTGACGATGACGATGACGATGACGGTGGCGGTGGCGGTTCATGTGATGGTAGCATTAGCGGAGGTGATGGACTTTGGTGCTAGTGTGGTAATGGATATGGCATTGTTGACAGTGTTGAGGTGGTGATTGGAAACAGTTGTGGTACGATTGGAGGCATCATGGTGTTGGTGGCGATGACTGTCGAGTGAGATCGGTAGTGCTTGTGACCAATAAATTAGTTGATTGTAATCAATAAATTTGGTAATTTGTGACTAATTAATTTGATAATTCGGGACCCTTAAATAAGTCGTGACTTATAAATTTTATAATTTGTGACCAATAAATGAATTGTAACTTAGGTCTTGTTTAAGCCACGTTATTTTTTTATTCTCATTTTTCTATTCATTTTCAACTGCACATTCTTAAATAAAATAATATTTTCCATCATATCTATAACTTTTCATTTTTTTCAACCACATATTTCACATCACATCAACAGTAAAAATACATTTTTTTCCAAAAATGTGCGCCAAATGAGGGCTTATAAATACTTTGATTTTGTGATCGCTAAATAAATTGTAACATATAAAGTTTTTTGATTTGTGATCAAAAAATAAATTATGACTTATAATTTTTTTGATTTGTGATCGAAAAATAATTTGTGACTTATAATTTTTTTTGAATTATGATCGAGAAAAAATTTATAATCAATTAATTAGAGAATTTGTAGCCAAGCTTTATGAAATTGTGACCTTAATATATTTAATTAATTATTTCATAAATAAATTTTAATAAATATCTGATTTTT